>SRPV01000689.1:0-15282 GCA_018360135.1 Claviceps sorghi | reverse complement strand
GAGGGGGGGGGGGGGGGGGGGGGGGGGGGGGGGGGGGGGAATAGAGCAGGGCATGGAGACTTTGTGCAAGGGCGCTAGCGGCTCCCGGCTATGTCGATAAGTTGGCCAATCCAATCAGTCGTGGCGCGGGCATTTTTTTTAAATGTCCTTTTCAACGGACTTGATTTTTTGGTACGGAGCGTCCGGGACGGATGACGATAACGCAGAATTGTCGCCACGTGGTGTCAAAGGACAGACAATAGGACGTCAGCCGTCTGGTACTTGAGAGTGTGCAGGTAGAGATCAGGTCGAAAGGACAGGAGGAATGGAAGCTCATGCGCCAGAAGCAAAAAGGCAAACAGATATTGGGAGAAAGGAGAAAAGAGAAAAAAGAAAAGAAAAGAAAAGAAAAGAAAAGAAAGAGAGAAAGGGCAGACCAGTGGACCATGAACAGTACACCAATGGCCAGTGGCCAATTCCAGCACGGCAGGAAGAGGCAGGCGCGATCCCTGGTTAGAGCAGCCACATGGATGGCAAGCCAGGCTCAATCAACGACATGGAAGTTACGACCTGGCAGTTGCACAGAGGCTGGTGACACATCTGCAGATGTACAACAAAATGTATATATTTCGAGGCGGTGACGTCGCTTGATAGGCCAGGATGACCACGACACGGCACGCGCGCAATTGGCACCGTGATGAAGGCCCAGCGTTTTGCGCGGTTGCACAGTGCACCAATGCAGCACTGCGTACTATCTCGACATGAAATTTTCAATTTCCATAGAAGCGACCTTCTGACCTCGGGTCAAGCATCATTCCACCATCATTTCACGTACAGCTCGCCTGAGCGATGACGGACCGTATCAATGGGAACTTGGCGGATGGTCCGATTGCAGCACATGCTTTGAGGAGTAAGATCATAGCATCGACACTATGCACAAAGTCCCCAGCTGGCATGGCGTAGCTGTTCTCTGACCTGATGCAAGCCGTTCTGCGTCTTCGTGCTGCACCTTGGTTCATCCTAATGCATGTGCCGCTTGCTTCTGCTCCTGCGTCGGCGTCTGCATGGCCTCAAAAATAATTAAAGCCGCCGTCTAGGGGACCAAATATGCCGGCTTGGTATCCCTCGGGTGATGTTGGCTGGCCACGACCACACGATATCTACGTACTGCATGTACGTTGGCACAAACGTAGACGGCAGCGTCACCTCCGGTTCCGCCGCCGAGATTAGGCTGTGGTTTGTCTCGCCGTCACGGCATGGCAGCCCACGGCTCTGGAGTCCACCCTCCGCGCATTATACGTTTGTACACACGTTGTACACGTTGTACGAAACTGCAATCCTACGCGCCGCCTTTTGGGTCCAGTCCACCCGGCTGAGGTGCACAGCAGCAGAGAAGGGTAAAGAGCAGGGAAAGAAGAGAGGGAAGAAGGAAGTTAAAGTTAAGAAAAACAGAAAATAAAATAATAATACACAAACACGCATACAGATGCGTCAATGCTCACCATCTACCACATTTCTATTCTGCGTCTCGACCCCTCGGGCCAATCGGGGCCGTACTCGGCGCTCTATGTTACAAACTCGTGCCCTTCCATTGGCCGACATTTGTTGATTGCCTTGGCCTCTGTCAACGCAATGTCCGCCTGCCGCAACGCCAAGTCGGCCCACGAAATCCACTTGCTGCCTCGTCGCACCCACGACGGTGCGAATGCTGCAAATGTTGAGCGGCAGCATGGAATAGGACTCCACCGCTCGACGCCGCCCGACATCACTCTAAAGTAATGGTGGTATTTTCAAGGCTCACAACACGTGTTTTGGCTCTTATACATTCAGCTCGTTTTCAGCTGCCATTCATGTCCAAGACTGCGCAGTCCATAAGCCCGCCGGCGTCCAACGTGAAACATATCCAGCGCGCCTTTTTTTTTTCCCCCAAGCCGTGTCGTCAGATCCGAACCCGCTCCATTGTCTTGCACATGGCCCGAGACCCCGGCAGAAGAGCCCGATTCGCGCGAGGACAGAACCTCGCAGTCATCTCTATGCGGTATGCCATGTGGTAAGTGTGTACGTACGTACGTCTTGATCCAACGATAGATGTGCTTGCTTCGTCGAAACACCTCTTTTTGAAAATTTTCGGTCAGGGGCACCTGCGTTGCACAACACACTCTGCATAGACGCCTGTCAAGCTGGTTCATGACCCTACTGTGGCTTGTGGAGATGTCTCAAATGCACCGTCTAGGGTTTCTACCGGGCCGTCTTGGCTCGGTAGTTAGCATCTCTCATCATTGTAAGCGAGATCATGTTTGTCTCTTTGTGGATTCAGAGTGCTTGCCGTCGTCGTCTTGGCGGCGGCGCTTTCGTGTATTTTTATCTCTTGTTGGGCGGGAAAAACGAAAACTCCATGGGTTGTCCGTCCGAGAGCGATCCACTACTGCTGCAACATCTCACGATGTTCTGAGAACACCCATCTTTTTAGCATTACAACGCAAGGGAGGGAGAAACAAAACGACTCAATTGTTGTCCTTTGTTTCCTGGTTTTGCAGCTGGACCCGATTCTCGAAAAAAAAAAAAAAATGATCGACAGTAGCACTCGACCCACTCTGGATGCGCTTTTCCTTCTGTATGTCTGGTTGGACTTGTTTTGGAGTAGTGGGTTACGCATGAATAAAGTGTTGTATCAGTCAACCTTGAAGTAAAAATAGCCTCTCCGGGGTTCATAGCGAAAGGACAGGCACAAAAAAAAAAAAAAAAAAAAAAAAAAAAAAAAAAAAAAAAAAACGTGCCTCCTTATTGGCGACGTTTTCCACACCGCCACGCCTTTATTGTTTTTTCTTTTCTTTTTCTTTTTGCCTCCAAAACACCTCCTGATCCCATTCCCCGTCTTGAGTCTTGAAAGGCACCAAGTACGCTCGTCTCAAAAGAAGAAGAACAAGATGACGGGCTTGTTCGGCGAGCGGAAGCCATCCACTTGGAATGGATCGCTTGCAATATCGATCGAGAGGACCTCTTCTGTGCCTGGCACCACGTTGCGCTGAACATCAGATCACGACTGGAGGCTAGAAGGAAGGCGAAAATAGAGATAAGTGCCGTGGTCAAGATTGGTCATGAGGTCTATCCAGCATGATGTGCGAGTCAAACACCTTGAATTGATCCGCGCAAGACGGACAAAGCACAGATTGCCGTGGACGAGAGAATGCGCTGCTCATTCTCGCGAGAACCGCAGATGCCGGCTGACGAGTCTTTCCCGACAAAACCTCTTCTAGCTGCTTTCTCGACGAACCTGCCTCGTGCGCCCCCAATCCGCCACGACAAACTCTCGTGTCGAGCAGTCTACGTGCTTGTCTGGACCACGAGGGGACAGCCTCAAGACGAGACCAGCTCCCCCGCGCACCATGCTCTGTATCCGTCCAGGACCCAAGGGACGGGACGGGTCGCCTTCTACTCGTGAGGAAAAGGACCAGCACGGTCTCAGGAATCGAGGACGGCGGGAGTCCCATGGCAGTATACAATCACAACGACGGGAGAGATGGTTGGGGGAATGACCATGTGCTGTTTTGGGGCCGAGAAGAACCTATTTATTGAAGAGTGAAGCACGGCTCTGAGGGAAGGAAGGAAAATAGACATGCGCTATCATGGAGATGGGGGATGAGAAATAAGAGGTGGATAAGATGCATACAGGGTGGATAAGATGAATACAAAGTAGACAGGAGATGAAGAAATAAATAAAGGAGAAATAATAATAATAATAACAAAATAAAACAAAAGATTAGAAAGAACCAAACCACCATCCCATCATACCCTCGCGGGCCCCCCTCTTTTTAAAACCCGGATTCCGAAACAAAGAGAAAAAAAAATGACTTTTTGCCAGACAGTGCAAGTACTCGCTTATTGTTAAAGAGAAAAAAAAAAAACATTCCACATGGCATGTTCCCATTCGCCTTGCCCCTCGCTAAATTCCATGTCTCGGCCCATCTAGATGCTCCGTCTGCACAGCTTGTACAGCTGGTCGGACAGCTCCTGCACCTCCTCCGGGGGCAGGATGCGGCCCCCCACGGTGACGGTCGGAAAGGAGCTGTCCATGAGAATCCGAGGGGCCGCGGACACGGAGCTGGTGAGGGAGAGGCTGGAGATGCTGGACAGGTCGGTTGAGTGGCGGCGGTAGGGGCCCGTGACAAAGGGCGAAGAGGGAGACATCTTTTGTTGGGGACGGGTAAGCATATGGTTTGCCTGTGGGGGGGGGGGAGAAGGAAGAGGGGGCGGGGGTTTTGCGTACGAATGGAGAAATGCGCTCCTGGACGTCTTGCTGCATGCGGAAGGCCTTTTCTTGCTCCTCCACTAACCATCGGGCGGCGATGATGGCGGGTGCCTCGCGCACCCACTCCCGTATGTCTGTCGAGACGGCCCGGAAGCCAGGCGCGTTGGGACCGGCAAACTTGCACATTTGGGAGTGCGAGGCCTCGACGCCGTAGTATGTCACGCCGGGGAGCTGGGGGCTTGCGGAGCTGGCCTCGACGACTGTGATTCTGTACCGACTGGTTAGTCCCGACTGGGCCTCTCTCGGAAATAGGAAAGGGGGGGAGGGAGTCAGGCGCCGATGGAGAGGGAAAGAAGACATACTTGGTGCCTTTAATGTCCGTCTTGTGGTTCTCGTGGACCATGTGGATCCGGAACCGCTGGTAGATGTCCAGGAAGTGGTTGTTGATGTTGGCCAGCGTCTCATTCTCCTTCTTCAGCGTCTTGAGGAGGACGGGCTCGGACTCGAAGAAGCGTCGGGGCATGATGGCGTCGGCCATGCCCTGCAGCATGAGGCCCCAGGTCGCGGCGTCGGACCCGGCGTGCGGCGTGCCCAGGAAGATGAGCCCAAACGTCGAGACGTAGATGGATCGGTAGTCCTCGTGGTGCGTGACCTTGACGTCGTTGGAGTAGAGCAGAGCGCGCTTGACCAGGATGCCTCCCAGGCTATGACAGACCCAGATGATGGGATTCCGGAACGTGCCTTCGCTCTTGCGGAACATGGTGAGGTTGGTGACGAGGGTCTGCGCGTGTTGGTGGATGAAGTTGTTGCTGGCACTGCGGTCATTCTTCCGCGAGTAGACGTCGGCGTTGTATCCGTACGTGAGGATGTTGGCTTGGGCTCCCTTGAGGGCAGGCGGTAGGAGGTCGGCCGGCCAAAAGGTGCCGTTGCTCGCTGTCCATGTCTTTTCGGGATCGCCATTGAGGCCGTGGACGAGGACGATGTCGACCTTGGCGTCGGGATGGGTGTACACGGCGCTGGTCTCGTAGCGCTCGATGGGGAGGGATGAAGGAGACTATGGAACACATCTTGTCTTTAGTAACCGGGACAATCAACATGTGGACGCGGGGCTGGAGTCAAGGTATCCATGTTTATGCATGGATAGATAAATATGGATGTGTGTGTGTGTGTGTGTGCGTGCGTGTCTTGCTGCGTGTTCAAGAGGACAAAACCTACCATGATTACTATTCAAAAAAGGGAAAAGGTGATCAAAAAAGGTAGAGTCAAGGTGGAAAGGCCGACGTCACGTCACGACTTGCAAAACCCAAACAGTGCTAGTAATGTCAAGTAATCAGAATAATCATCAAGCAATGAAAAGAAGACTTATGAGTCAGTATGAAGCATGAGAGCCGATGATTGTCGGAAAGACAGACAAGTCGTCTGCCTTTATAGAATGCTCTTGACCATGGTTTCTTCACTTGAGCACTTCGCATTGTCTGCTATACCGTGAATGCGAGTACCCAGCAACCAACTCTTTGATTTTTTTTCTTAGTGTTCACGTTTAAAGGTAATAAGAGGCTAAACTGACGCGACAACGACCAAGACGCCCGTCAAGTCTTGGTGACGGCAGTGCTGCCACACCAAGGATTCGGACTCGTAATGCCTGCGGAAACGCAACGTTTTAGAGGCAGGGGGAGAGATCCATGGCGCGAACCAAACTACCATCCAGTTTGTCCGGTAGCGAGTGTGGCAGGTGCTGTCACACGCAGCTCTCCATGCCCTGGGTGACATTCCACCCCCCACTGCCGGAGACTGAACGCAGAATAGACGGTTGGTTCGTTCGAATCAGAGATGATGCGGATGAAAAACTGCCGAAAGAGGCAGCCTGGATGTGAAGGCTGTGGGTACCAGTGGACAATGCGAGTCGGAGCTCCGCCCCGCACAATTGACTCGTCCGGCTTCGAGACAATCGGCCGAGAAGGGATCATCTCGGACGGCACTAGGCTGGCGGGCAGTGGGCCTTGGTGAAAGGAGGCTCTTTGACGAATCGACGGGCAGAATACACGCCTTGGCTCGAGATTCTTCTCTCGGCATCTGGTTATATCGAGACTCTGTAGACGATGAGTCTTAGGCAATGATGATGGTTCATGCGCGCGCGTTGGCTCATGTGGGCGCAAGCATTGTTTCATTGCGAGGCGTGACAGCTTGATTATGCATTGATTGACGAGTGACATGTGACGGACGAGCACACCACTATACCGGTTGTTTTCTACTCATGGCCCATCTACCCAGTTCGGAAAACCAGCAATCTATGAAACAGAAAAGTCGACATACACTGGTGACCAAGGCAGGCGTTGCCTGAACACTTGGTGTGCTGAGGCTATGGCAACCTTTCGAGTGCCATTGGCCAGCCGAGTTGCAACAATCTTCGTATCACCGGCGAGGCGTGGTGAAATGCGCAGTGCGAACCCGGGAAACGAATGCAAGAAAGCGCATCATCGCACACCCTTCCGACCAGATGAGGGGACGAGGGGGAAAGAGGCCGAGTCCATTGGCCAGACACGGTGCCTCATCTAGGTCTGCACCGCCTTGGGGCGGGTTTACAACGGCGCCAAAGTCAAAACTCGTCAGGTTACATGGCGGCATCTTTTCAGCACCACCTCTTCAAGCGTGGGAGGCGGTTGTCTCCATTGTGTGTCACGGCCAGCGATTCGCGTCACCACGCTGGCTCCTTGGCGCCCATGACTCCGCTCCGATCATCTTCCCGTCGAAAGCATCAGCCATCTTGCAGCCGACCATTTGACTGATCCGCTCCGACAATAAAAGAAGAAGAGCGAAGGAGGGGGGGCACACGGCGTGGACTGGCTTGGGCCATCACTCGGCCGTCGGTAGCCTTGCATCCGATGCGACTTTGCCGACGTTTCTGTCGTTTCTCGGCCCGCCAGTCATTGTGATTAATGCTCTTCGTATCATGACGCCCGTGGACTCGGCCGAAACACTGGCCCACGCCACTTTGCATGGAGTTGCACAATGCCCGCCGTGAAAAACAATTCATACGCCGTAGCAGCAGTTTTCCGCATAGTCTTTTGCACCTCACCCCCATGCAATGTCTTGTGTCTGGGACGAAGCAGTCGCAAAGCAGCGTGGCATTGCTCTTTTTTTCTTTTTATCAAACAATATGAGAAACGACGAGATACGGAGAAAGTGGTTTTCGTTTCAAAGGTTCATCATTTCCTGGTTTCTTGCGGTGGGGCCGGGCTTTACTGTCGAGGCGCCAGCATGATCACGTATTCCCTCGTGCTGTGACCAAATTGAACCATGTCCTTATCCCTCAGTTCCAGGTATCGACTGTCGGGAATCTTGTCATGGTTGAGAATCGTGCCGTTTGCGCTTTCCAGATCAATCAAGTACGGCTTAACTCGGCCAATCTTGTCTCCGTACTCGTTGCGTTTCTCCGCATAACGGAACTGGATCACGGCATGCTGCTTGCTGATACTAGGATGCTCGGCCGGCAGGTCCACCACGGCCGTTTCTCGTCCAATCAACCAGCAACTCCTCAAGCCAAGATCGATAGTGTCGACAATGTCATTTCCCTTGAATATGAAGAGTTTCCATTCATCACGAGCGGGCGGCTTCCGCGCTTCCGAAGGTTCGTGGTACTTGAGCACAATCGACGTCCCGTCGGCTTGGGCGACCGAATTGGAGGCTGCCGCCAGAACACCAGAGGTTTTAAAATTGGGCTTCTCTTTTGGCTTCTCGGGCTCTTCACCATTCGTCACTGCAAAGGAGGCCTCTTGCGATGGCAGCGGGCCTCCACGCCTCACGGGACTTGTACGTGGTCTGGGACCATCCCCACCGGAATGGTCTACGGCTTCGGCGCGTCGTCGATGGCCCGAGTGAGAGTGCCTCTCGCTGCGAGAAGCAGAGTGTCTAGGACCCCGGCTATCGCGGTCGCTGGCTCGATCGTATCCGCCACGGCACTCGTCGTCTCGGTGGTGGTGGCGGCGATGCCGAGCAGGCGATTCCGAACGGCGTCTTCTGTCACGCGGCGAGGCTCGGCGGTGGCTACGAGAGCCGTCCGGAGCTTTCCGTGAGCGCCCAGAGTCGTCAGGCGCATTTCCATCTTGGTTTCGGCGGCGCCCACTGCTGCGCTCTGGGTCGTGTTCGTTCGCATGGGCCATGGCGGAAGAGAAGACTCGCAAAATGAATGCGAGCTGGCTCAATGTGTGTCGCGTAGACGGCGCGGCAACGTGGTATCGAGTCTCGTGCGTTGACCCTGCCCCGGCTACCCAGGTAGGTGCCTACAGAGGTCAGTGCTCAGTAGGCTTCGTGACCAGACAGACGGCACGTCGTCGGCACGTGAGCTGGCTGGCGTCGGAGCAGGGAGCAGGGAGCAGGGAGCAGGAAGCAGGAAGCTTGGGAAAGGTCGGGAAGTTTGGCGAATGCGAGCAGGAAAAGTCCACGGAGACACGCTCTGGGTGGCTGCGTGTGGAGTTGGGAGGCCCGGCCTGTTGAGTCTAGTCTGGTCTGGTCTGGTCTGGTCTGGTCTGGTCTGGTCTGGTCTGGCGGATCAATGATTCTACCCGCCGCCACCGCCCTGCCGCTGCCCACCGAGGCGAGGCCGGTCGCTAGTACAGTCGGGTCTCGTCCACGGGTGGGTTGTACTGCCTGCATGTGGCCTGTAGTGGTCAGGTGGCACCTGGCCCGCTATGGCCGGGCCGTTTCCAGGCACCAGTGACCGCCACGGCCAGACATGACACATGCCGTCAACCAACATGCTAGCTAGGTCAAGGCCTGCCTGGTGCTGGCGGCAAAAGAAAAAAAAAAAAACGAAAAAAAAAAAGGAGAAAATAAAAGGAGAAAATAAAAGGAAAGGGAAGGGGAAGGGGACTGGAGAAAAAAAAAAAAAACATGAACCGCTCGCAACGAAGCAACGATGACATCATTCCAAGCCTCGTGCAGCCACATCGGCATTGATCTGAGCGGTGCCAGTTTCGATTCAGCAAGTTGCTGCATCGCGCAGTTATTTCCCTCAAGTCAAAGGATGCAGGCCTGGGCCCTGGCGCACTCTTGGGCCTGCCTTGTGCTTCCCGTTGCGGGCGACTCGGCCAGGGCCTTGGACGTGTCCAGTGCGGCCTCCATCATGTTCATCATCCCGTATATGTAGGGCGCAATTTCTGGGGTTTGTCCGGCAATCGACTCGATGGACAACAGAGTGCCAGCCGTAGAGGTCAAATGCGACGACCACCTTTTCATTTCGGCCGGAGATCAAGCCCTCGGGCAGAGCGGGCAGAGCGGGCAGACAGGCAACGGCGGACTTGACAGACGGCTGTGGTCCAAGTTTGCAAGACGTCCTGATTGAAGTGTCAGATATCGAATCCGCAGAGCTGCTGCAATGTCGACTTTGTCCGTGCCGTCGAATGGAAGGGCAGATGCAAACCCCACCTTGAGCCGGAGTCGATGTTGTCACTTCGGCCGACCCCGCATTCCCACGTTCCACATTCCACATTCCACGTTCCACGTTCCACGTTCCAGCTTCAACCTGGTCAGCCAGGACAAGGTTTCCCCATAGATCGGGCAGCATTGAATAAGCTTAGCAAAGCCGCTTCATCCCATTGCCGCCTCCAAGACTCGTCTACTCCTCTTGGCCTATCGTTCAGCCTGCATTGGCCTGCCGGTCACAAGAGCCCATTGTGTCCTGGCAACAGGTTCGCGCCCGATGCCGATTCCAGTATATTCCAGTATTTTCCAGTATCCAACATCATGGGCTCATCCGGAGCAGCGACGGGCGTAGCCGACGACAATTACGCCGTCTTCCGCGACTGCCTCTCTTCGGTTCTCCTGCGGACAACAGGCCCGAGCAACGAGGCCAGCGCAAAGGCACCAGGACGCCGAAAACGGGCCAAGTCGTTCGCGAAGAAGAAGGAACCGGTCCCGTCGCACGTGCCCGGTTCGCAACTCCAGAACGACGCCGACGACCTCTCCGACTTCATCGACTATCTGGCAGACGCCGTCTTTGCTGCCTTCCCCGAGGCTCTAAAGCAGCTGGACCACCGGTCCTGGAGAGAGTCTCCAGACCTGCAGACGCAATTCACGCTGCCTCTTGCGCCGGAAAACCTATCTGTTCTCGACCTCCCGCTCTCCATCCCCGAGACTCTGTCCACCTACCATCTCATATCGGCTGACCCTTCAATGGACTCGCCACTACCCGCCACGACGGAGGACTTCCTGCTCCCTGTCATAGCCTCGTACGTCGAGACGCTCACCAGACCGCCGCCCGCGTCATGGACCACCCGAACCGACGCCTGTGAAATCTGCGAGCGGGACTGGATTCCACTGTCGTACCATCATCTGATCCCGCGCTTCGTGCACGAAAAGGCCGTGAAGCGCGGCTGGCACCGCAGGGAGGACCTGCAGAACGTCGCGTGGCTCTGCGGGGCGTGCCATCGCTTTGTCCACCAGTTCAGGACGCACGAGGAGCTGGCCCGGGACTACTACACGGTACATCTTCTCCTGGCGGACGAGGAGGTGCGCCGGTTTGCGGCGTGGGTTGGGCGCCTCCGGTGGAAGGGCGGCGGCTCGCGGGGTCGGGCTCGATAGGGAGAGAAACTCGGGAAGCTGACTTCAACGAAGACGAGATTTGGAATTCCATGGTCCCTTGCTCGACCCATGCACACGTATATGCACATGTGTTGGACAGCGCAGCACAAGCGACGGCGGCATCGAGACACACCCCACCACTGCTGACGTGATGACAACACCAAAATAAGGAGGCTGACCATTCGCCGCTCGACGGCCAAGGTTGACAGGAGAAGCACGCCAGCCGTGCCTGGCCCCGCGGCACAGGCGATTCGGCAGACCAGACATGATTGGGGGAATTTATCGAACAAGGCTCGGCCGGGAATGGAACGCGGACGTGCCATTCTCGACCGAGGCTGCCGAGCGTGGAGCAGCCGAAGGATGGGGCCGCATCTCGTGGGCATGGATCATGCTGACATGCATGATGCGTACTTATAGAGGGCGTATCCTGTCCGTCTCTGATGACTTTTTTTTTGGTTTTGTTTTGTTTTTCCGCGGCACTTTTGTCCCTCCATTTTTTTCTCGCACTCGACTTTCTCTGTCGTGTTGTTGTTCTTGCGCTCAGTTTTCTCGGTCGGGTGGTTGTTGCGTTGCGTGGGCATTGCGCCTCGGTTAAATCACATCACAGCTGGAAACCACATGACAGGCGGCATGGCTACGGTAGGAAGAAAGCACCACGTCCATGTGAGGCAAAAAAGGGCGACCATCATCCCAGACACTGACGAGGACAGCCCGGCGGTTTCCAGAATGAGCCCCTGCCAGAGGTCGCGCACGGCGCATCATATCCCCAAGTCCAGCAGCAGCTGCACTACCAGCCCATCTACCAACAGCTCCCCGAGGCGTCATGGTCGCCGCAGCGCTCCGCGACGACCGACTCGACGGATCCGTCGTGCCACCTGCATCCCGTCAAGACAGAGGACTACCAGGCGTACCCGCAAGTCGTGACGAGCTCGCCGACGGCCGATCACGGACGGGGCCGCGGCCGGACCATCCTGGGTTGCCTCCCGCTCGTGTTCGGCCTGTCCGTGGTGGCTGCCGTGCTGGCGGCGCTGGTGATCGGCCTCGCGGCGGGCACGGGCGTCGCCGTCAACAACTACCGAGCCGAGCAGGCCAGGAACCGGGATCTGCGGGCGTCGTGTGCGGGGCCGAGTCCGACGGGGAAGCCCAGCTTTGCCAGCATCTCGAACGGGTGCTCCGAGGAGAATGACTCGACGACGGGGACGTTTTACCGGCCAGAGTGTATGTTTGCGTGTGTGCGTTTTTTATATATATTCTTTCTTTCTTTTCGATATTCTTTTTAATTCTTTCTTTTTGTCTCTTTTTCTTTTGCTTTTTTTTTAAAAAAAAATATTCTTTCTTTTCTTTTTCACTTTCTTCTTCCTTTTATATCCTTCTTTTATTTGTCGTTTTTCCCGTCCTCGCACTGACAAACCCAGTCTTTGGAAAGCCCCGGTTCACCATGTACTGCAATAAAGACGCCGCCAACCCGCCCCTCTACTCGCTCTTCACGGCCGACTTCAACACGTGCATGTCGGCGTGCGCATCGTGGAACGTCCACACGGCAGCCGCCAACACGAGCGCCTGCGAGGCCGTCTCCTTCATCCCGCTGTGGAGCGACGTGGCCGTGGCGGTCAAGGGCCAGGCGCCGGGGGACTGCTACCTGAAACCGGGGCCGCAGTCGGTACGGAGGCTGCAGACGCCCAACATTGGGACCGAGTGCCATGCCGCGCTCCTGAGGGGGAATTCCACGGCCGGGAGGTGAGGCCGCTGTACGGGGCATCCGGGTTTTCGGCGCGCAGCCATATATCTGTTCGTTGCTGGGGTTCATGGCCTTGAATCTGCTGGGCCGGCGCCAGATGGGTGCCCAGTCGGTTGCGACAGACGGCACCTCGCACAAGACGGTGCCGGTCCGCGCCTCCTCGCTCCCCCGATCCTGACGCCAACGCCCCGAATCCCTGCCAGGCCCTCGACCTGATGCACCGGAGCCGGCACCGTCTTCGCCCCAGCCCCAGACCAGGCCACCCATGCACCAAACCTCGTCGGCAGGACGACAAAAATAGCTAACCAGCACCGCCGACGGGAGTGTTGCTATTCGCGCGGCCGTATAATTCTATTCGCGCGGCCGCCCCACATTATCTCCACTATATCCCACTAAAGCGCGGAATAATATAAGCCTGGGCAAAGTGTATGTGTAAGTGTGCACTTTCAAAGAAAACACTGGAAAACGCGTTTTTTAAGGAATTCGCTGTATTCGCCGTATTCGCCGTATTTGCTACAGTTGCCGCAGTCGCTACAGTTGCTGTAGTCGCTATAGTTATAATTAAATATATATTATGCCTTTATTAATTACCTTTACGATTTTAAAAGTGCTTTGCTCTATAGTATAAAATAGCGGGGGTGTGTAAGCAAAACAACGCTTTTCCTAAAACCGGCTAGTTATATAGGGCGGCCGCGCGAATAGAATTATACGGCCGCGCGAATAGCAACACTCGCCGACGGGCCCGGCAGAGGAAATGAGGGGGGCTCGCTGACAGCACCGCATGGGGACTAGACCTGCTGGGGAGTCTGAGACCGTTTGCGATTGGGCGTAACGTGTGGGTTTCGTTGGTTTTGTAACCTATTCTAGAAGATAGATGGGACCGATGCGCGCAACGGTGGCCCAAACACTTGTCTGCGCACCGTGATGCTCCGTTTGGTGAATTGCATGGCGGGGAACCTGGTGCGCAAGCCGGCATCGTGAACCGGGGCCATTGGAGGACAGCGACCTAGGGTACGACGGATTGGACTGCGCGTGGTATGCCATGATCGATTACCAAGGGAAAAGTAAAACAGGGAGAGAGTAGGAAATATGAAGATGAGATTATAAGATACGGGAAAAGAAAAGTAAGAAGATGAACGTAGGAAAAGAGTAGGAAAGATAAATTAAAAAATAAGAAATATAAATAAAATAAAATAAAAATAAGGAAATAAGGAAATAAGAAAATTAAAAAAATAAAAAAAAAGAAGAGAAGAAGATAGAAAAAGAAGAATATAAAAAAAAAAAAAAAAAAAAAAAAAAAAAAAAAAAAAAAAAAAAAAAAAAAAAAAAAAAAAAAAAAAAAGAAAAAAAGAAAAGAAGAAAAGAAGAAGAGAGAAGAGAAAAAAATAATAAAATAATAAAATAAAAATAATAAATTAATATATTAATAAAATAATAAAATAATAAAATAACAAAATAACAAAATAACAAAATAACAAAATAACAAAATAACAAAATAACAAAATAACAAAATAGCAAAATAATAAAATAACAAAATAACAAAATAACAAAATAACAAAATAATAAAATAACAAAATAATAAAATAACAAAATAACAAAATAATAGAATAATAAAATAACAAAATAACAAAATAACAAAACAACAAAACAACAAAATAACAAAATAACAAAACAACAAAATAACAAAATAACAAAACAACAAAATAACAAAATAACAAAATAATAAAATAACAAAATAACAAAATAACAAAATAACAAAATAACAAAATAACAAAACAATAAAATAACAAAATAACAAAATAACAAAATAACAAAATAACAAAACAATAAAATAACAAAATAACAAAATAGAAAGGAAGAAAGGAAAGGAAATAATAGGAAAGGAAATAATAGGAAAGGAAGCATACAAGAGTAAAAACGATAATCAAACCCCAGCACCCGTCAAGCCAACCACGCAGAAACCACAAGCGCAGGCCTCGGCCCATCCAGACAAACCGGCCCGCCTCGCCCAGCCACAGTCACGCACGAAGCACAACGGGAAACAAAAAAAAAATCATGGTATTTCTGCCATTCAGCGGCCGGCGTGGCAGCCGGCCTATGTGGGAAGCTATGCTATATCCCCTTTCCCTTCCGTCATACAACGTCATGACATGTCCCCAGCGTCCATGCGGCCGCCGCCCAAAGACGCACAATGCTCCAAACAAACTGGTTCCCGAGCCCGTCTCCAGGAACGACCCGCCCAGCATTCGCCGATGCGAAGACGGGTGTGCGGTCGAATAAGAAAGAACATTGCTCTGCAGAATAGACAAGATACAATGTGACGATTTCCGTGTTTGAACCTGGGCCTATCGCCAGACACCAAGATGTATGAGGAAAAAAAAAGATTATAAAAAAAGGGTGGGGGGGGGGGGGGGGGGGGGGCGCCAAAAAAGTGGAAAAGAGGACGAAAAAGAGCCCGGGATGGATGACCCTGTCTAGGTGCTGCTATGCGACGCAAACCGCAAAAAAAAAAAAAAAAAAAAAAAAAAAAAAAAAAAAAAAAAAGCTTCTCTAATGTTTCCAAAAGGTGGGAGAGGATGTCGAGTGGTCGGGGGGGTATAACGCGAGTGGTCGTCTCGCCGTGAGAAATCTAATCGTGGTTGTGCAAGGCGTGTGGTGGTGTGACGTGAAGATGAGGAATGAGAAGGGTCAGGATGAAAGAAGAAAAAGATGATGCATAGAGGCGCGCGAGAGAAGC
>SRPV01000688.1:0-15286 GCA_018360135.1 Claviceps sorghi | reverse complement strand
TTTCTTTTCTTTTCTTTTCTTTTCTTTTTTAAAACGAGGCGCTGTGACATTACACTCGAGAGGCTGCGACTACGAACTGCGTCCTCACACATCGCGACATCCACAAGCACCAAGTCACCGCCGGTGTAAACCGCACAGCAAAACAACAAGTGCCCGAGGACCGGAGCCATGCCGCTGGACATTGTGGACCGGGAGCTCGTCGACGCAGAGACGGCAGCGTCGCCGGGGCAGTACCGACGACGGGCGAGTGACGAGGTCGAGCGCGTCATGTCGGCGTCGACGGTCTCGACAGTCTCGACGGCGTCGTCCCTGCACGACGCCGAGGAACCACAGTCACAGTCCCAGCGGCAATCAAGGGCTCGTGCCGGCCGTGGCAACATGAGCCGTGTGCCGACGCAAAACGATCTCGAGCGGCACCCCACCGAGCTGAGCCGCATCGCCACGGCGCGCAGCCAGCACAACAGCACCGTCGGCGCCGGCGCCGGTCCCGGTCCCGGTCAGCGCAGCCGATCCGTCAGCCGGGCGTCGCGGCGGCCGCTGCCGGCCTTTGGCGCCGGCAAGCCGTACCCGCCCGCGCTGCCCGCCCGCGAGGAGTACGTCGTCGAGTTTGACGGCCCGCACGATGCGCTGCACTCGCAGAACTGGCCGATGCGCACCAAGCTGCTCACGGCCGCCATGCTGAGCTTCACCACGCTGACGGCGTCCTTCGCGTCGGCCATCTTCTCGTCGGCCACGACCGTCGTCGCGCGCCAGTACGGCGTCGGCGCCGAGGTCGGCCTGCTGGGCACCACCTTCTACGTCCTCGGCTTCGCCTTTGGCCCGTCGCTGTGGGCGCCCATGTCGGAGCTGCGCGGCCGCCGCCTGCCCCTCGTCGTCTCCATGCTGGGCTTCACCCTCTTCTCTGCCGCCTGCGCCACCGCCAAGGACATCCAGACCATCCTCATCTGCCGCTTCTTCGCCGGCTTCTTTGGCGCCTGCCCGCTCGCCGTCGTCGCCGCCGTCTTCTCCGACATGTTCGACAACCGCACCCGCGGCATCGCCGTCACCATCTTCAGCATGGCCACCTTTACGGGCCCGCTCCTCGCGCCTTTCATCGGCGGCTTCATCGTCACGTCGCCGCGCCTCGGCTGGCGCTGGACCGAGTATCTCGTCACCATCATGGGTGGCTTTGCCTTCGTCATCGACCTCTTCTTCCTCAAGGAGACGTACCCGCCCGTCATCCTCGTCCGCAAGGCCGCCGACCTGCGCCGCCGCACCCGCAACTGGGGCATCCACGCCCGCCAAGAGGAGATCGAGGTCGACTTTGCCGAGCTCGTGCAGAAGAACTTTACCCGCCCGCTGCGTCTGCTCTTCGCCGAGCCCATCATCCTGCTGCTGTCCGTGTACATGAGCTTCATCTACGGCATCCTGTACCTGTTTCTGACGGCATACCCGCTCGTCTTTGTCGGCGTCCACGGCTTCTCCCTCGGGCAGTCGGGCCTCACCTTTTTTGGCATGATCATCGGCCAGCTTCTCGCGGGCGTGGCCGTCATTGTGCAGCAGCCGTGGTATAATCGGAAGCTGGCCGGCAACCGCGGCATGCCGGTACCCGAGTGGCGATTGCCAAGCATGATGGTCGGGGGGGTGGCCTTCGCCATTGGTATTTTCTGGTTTGGATGGTATGTTCCCCCCCTCTCTCTCTATATGCATCCCCAGAGCTGACATCCTCCAGGACCGGATACACCTCCTCCATTCACTGGATCGTCCCCGCCGTCAGTGGCATCTTTACCGGCTTCGGCCTCATGTCCATCTTCCTCCAGGCGCTCAACTACCTCGTCGACGCGTACCTCATGTTCGCCGCCTCGGCCATCGCCGGCAACACCTTTATGCGATCGCTCGCCGGGGCCGGGTTTCCGCTCTTTGCGCGCCAAATGTTTGACGGCATGGGCATCCAGTGGGCGTCGACGCTGCTGGGATGCGTGGCCCTCGTGCTGGCGCCCATTCCGTTTGTATTTTACCGATACGGCGCGCGCATCCGGGCCCGGAGCGCCTATGCGCCCACGTTTGCGGCGCCGGCCATGCCGGATCATGATGAGGAAAAGGAGGACCAGGGGCCGGATGATGTCGCCGCATTGGCGAGTGCGCCTGTCAGGGAGAGCCATCGTGGAATGAAGCAGAATGTGTGAGGAGGCGAGCACCTACTATTTTTTTAATCTCTCTCTCTATCTTTTTGTTCTTTTTATTTTGTCCATTCCCTTTTTTCCCGCTTTTTTCTTTGACAACGAGTGGCGGGCGAAGGTGTTTGTTTGTCTGGCGTCACGGGTTCTGATTGGAATTTGGGTGCAAAGATTCCCACGTTTGAGGCATTGAACGCATAAAAGGCCGGTTGACATCCCACGGATCGGGTTGGCATATGCATGTACATATGTATAGAGTAAAGCGGGCTTGTACAAGCCATCGCCGTGCTCTTTGAGAGCAGGCAGAATAGAATGCGTCGCTTCCACGCGTCTCGGATGTAGAAAAAGGGGCATTGTTTGCACAACATTGAAGGGCTTTGAGGACATCAGGTCCGTGTTCGCTGTCGAAATGTGTGGAAACTTCAATCCATGCTTGAATGTGGCTGGTGTGTTGGCTTGGACTCTGGAGGCAGACAATCGGAGATACTGCTGCGCTTGACCGAGACCTGGCCCTCTATGCTGCCGTGCTCCCGTGCCTTTCGATTTTCAATCGATTTTCAACACAACATTGTATCGACCAAGCTGTCCTCCCGTGGTCTCGTGCGCGCATGAAGTACAGAATACATCAATGATGCATGTGGCTTAGCCACATGTGCAGGCACTAGCACTTGGCGACCGAAATCTTGGCAAAGGCAGCGCCGTTCCCCCACACGAGCTCGAGCTTGTTTGTGGATGGAGAAGTGTCGAGCAGGTCGTGGCTTCCTCCGTGATGGCACGGGGCTCACAAGCTACGTCATCGATCCCGGCCATGGTTGCACCACTTGCGAGAGAATGGATGCGGATTCACGCTCGCCGGACAAAATCCTCCCAGTGCCAGCAAATGGAGACCAGATATTTAATTGAGTTCTAGGCATCTTGCGCTTCGGGGTTGCAACCTACCCTAAAATCTCATCATCTTCTCTATTCTGAAGTCCTTGTATCAACATCTGCCAGCGTTACCCGATCGCTCAATATAATACATTTTCATAGCAGCATTATCTGCTACCTTAAAGCCAGGTCGATTTAGCCGGCCCATGCTTCTTCCAAGAGAACGACCGTCATGAACGTCGACGACCATGTTGTGCCTTCGGGCCAACATTATAGTGGCCAGAATCGCGTGCCTAATATCCAGCAGTTTATGGACCAGCTGGACCAGGAGAAGCAAGAGCGGGACGCTGCCATCGATGCTGAGCTGAAGAGCAACAATAGACAGAGTCACGAGGTGCAGGAGCACAAAAACGCCGAGAGAGCTGCACGGAAAGATCTACGAACGGTTCGAGATCCAGTCACGGGAAAGGATGTGCAGATTCGGGACGTCAAGACGGATTTTCAAGACGTAGTGGAGAATCCAAAGGTCAGAGGCGATGCGATCTTCAAGCGATTCGCCGTCCGTATACTTTCATTGTGAAGGCTGACACCTAGAACCAGATGTCCATTCCCAACGAAAACCTCGGCAAGCCAACCACGATTGCTACTTCTTCAAAGCAATCCGGCGAGGAGTACCGACATGTGCAAGACGTTACTGCTCCTCCCGATCCCGTGCAGGAGGGCGCTACGTCTGATGTTCCTATTCGTAGCGAAAAGACCTCGGTCTTGTTTTACAAGACACCGTCTGTCAGTTACGAGCCCATGTTTGCAGCCCTAGAGAGGAGGGGGAACGTACTTTGCTGTGGTATTTTTTTCGCAATCGTTATTGTTGGAAAGTCCTTTGGTGGCAGATTGCTTGGTCTGATTCCCTTGGCTTTCTGCATTGCTTCTGGCGTGTTCCTATGGATCAAGGACCTTGTTCGACAAGGCCGTGACCTTGAATGGTCTAGTGAACAAGAACGTGGCGAGACCGCGACTGCGAATCTCATTCCCGAGTCCGTCGAATGGATGAACACCATGATTGGATTGATGTGGGGTTTGATTAATCCCGAAATGTTTGCGTCCGTTGCTGACACGTAAGTTTTGACTGGTAATTGACATGAGCGTGGTTGAAAGGGAGGGATAAGAAAGAAGGAAAGAAATGAACCATTTTTTTTTCTTTCTTTTTTTTTCTTCATTTTCATTTCATTTTCTTATTGTTATTGTCTTGCTAATCGCGCTTGGCAGGTTAGAAGACGTCATGGCAGCATCCGTGCCTGGTATCGTGGAAAACGTTCGCGTGGCCGATATTTCGCAAGGAAGCAATCCTATCAGAATTCTCAATATGAGAGCCCTGCCGGATAGCCATGTCAAGGACATCAAAGACGAAATCCACAAGGAAAACAAGGAGAAAATGGACAAAAATGAACTGGCAGCTGTCGAGCAGGCTGGCGAGTTCTACAATATGGAGGTTTCGATCGCCTATCACGCCAAGCCCTCTGGCGAAGACGTGGCATCCAAGGCCAAGAATATGGGAATGCAACTCATCTTCTACCTCGGCATAAAGGGCCTTTTCGGCGTCCCGCTTCCGATCTGGGTAGAATTGATTGGCCTCGTAGCGACTGCTCGGATTCGATGTCAATTGACTCCTGATCCGCCCTTCTTAAAAACGGTTTCCTTCACCTTGATGGGTGTGCCCAAAGTGCAAGCTGGTTGCACGCCCATGGTCGAGAAGGGCGTCAACATTTTGAATTTGCCTCTGATTTCCAACTTTGTGAACTGGGCTATTGGCGCAGCAGCGTCCATGTACGTCGCACCCAAAAGCTTGACGCTTGATATGAGCAAGATGCTGCAAGGCGATGATATCAAGAAGGAAACTCTGGCGATGGGTGTCATGTTTATCCGCATCCACAAAGCAACGGGACTCAGCAAGCAGGATCAGAGGGGAAGTAAAGGTGGTGGTTCTGATCCGTACATCACCGTGAGCTGGAGCAAGTTTGGTAAACCTCAATTCTGTACGCGGGTCATTCAAGACAACCTGAACCCCATCTTCGAAGAGACTTGCGGTCTCCTGGTCACTAGCGATCTCATAAAAGCCGATGAGCAGCTATCCATGGAACTCTGGGATAGCGACCGATCGTCCGCAGACGATGTTGTTGGAAAAGTGGAACTTAGTATTCAAAAGTTGATACAACATCCCGGAAAAATGTTCCCTCAGGTGTCGAAGCTCCGCGGTGTCAAGGCTGACAGCACAATGCCCGGAGAGTTGCACTGGGAAGTCGGTTTCTTTGGAAAGACGCAATTTCGCAAGGCTCTGCGCACGCACGGCAACGACATCAAGTTACCCAAGGAACTCGCAGATAAACCCGAATTCCAGGATGAAAAGGGAACCATTAACAACGAGGACGAAGACGCCGTTGTACACACACCTCCCGACCCTCTCTGGCCGTCTGGCATTCTTAGCATTGTCGTACATCAGATTGTCGGTCTTGAGCTTGCCAACGTCACGGGATCGGACGGGAATCGGAAGGGCAAAGAGTATCAGCCGGCTCGACCCGAGGCCGGTGAGGTCAAGGAGGAGCAGAGCCGCAAGCTACCTAGCTCTTACTGTACGATCTTGGTCAATGACGATCTGGTTTACAAGACTCGTGTCAAGGTGGTTTCGTCCCAACCCATCTTCAACGCAGGAACCGAAAAGTTCGTTCGAGACTGGAGATCTGCGATCGTGACGGTGACGGTGCGAGATTCTCGCAACCGTCAGCATGATCCAATCATCGGCGTTGTGCCGCTGAAGCTCTCTGATATTCTGCAGACCAGCAGTGAAAGTACCCGATGGTACCCGCTAGACGGCGGTATTGGCTTTGGACGTATTCGCATCTCCATCCTGTTCCGTTCCGTGGAGCTGAGGCTGCCACCCCAGCAATTAGGCTGGGACATTGGCACATTCGAATTTCTATCCGACTTCATCACCACGGTCAATTACGCCCCGGGCTCCAAGGTCAAGTTGAGACTGAGGACAGGGGGTTCTTCAGCTAGCGTCAAGCGAAGCCTTTGCACAAAAGAAGAGAATGGACTAAAGTTTGATATCTCTGGCGTAAATGATGGCAGCAAGTTGCGTCTGCCCGTTCGCCATCGATACAGCTCGCCCATCTTCATCGAATTTCACACTGCCGGCCATCGAGGCGCTGATGCCTTCGCTTCCCTGTGGCTGCTGGAGCTGGTGGACGGGGAGGACAAGGAATTCGACCTTCCAATCTTCAAGTGTGACAACGGCGTGCGCCTGGCCCAAAGCTACATCACGCAAGACAACTACAAGGAAATACCGGACACCAAAATCGAGGAAGTTGGTCGAATCAAATTCGCAGGTCGTTTCTCTGCGGGTACCGACACCGATCACATCAAGTTTGTCAGTGATAACGACTCTCGCGAGACCATTGAGAGCTGGGAGGCGTGCTACGGAGAAGGTGTCAGGCAGCAGGAAGTACATGTCGAAGTCCCTCCGCTGGTGCAGAAGCTGCACGACAAGTCTCTGACCCAGGGCCGAGATGTGCTCGCCCAGGCTGACGACAAGGAGAAGGAAAAGTGGTTGGCCAAAGATGGCACTGACTGGAGCGGTGCGTTCGGACAAGATCCGAAGGCGCTGATGGTCCGCAAGAACAATTCTCAGGAGGGCAGCGGCGAAGAGAACGACGACTTTAACGAAGACGAAGAGGATAATGACGACAGTAGCGATGACGATCCCGACCTTGGTATTCAAGACGCGGCAGCTGATGGATTCGACGATAACAGGGGAAATGAAGGAGGTCGCCAATCTGTGGACACGAAAGCCACGAGTGCCAGCGACGCGTCCGACGGCAGCACGAGCGGCAGCAAAAATCCGTACAAGGCTTACAAGGACTACAAGGAACGCAGCCGAGACCTGCACCGCAAACACCGAGGTCTGATGCAATGGAGACCGATGCGCAACGTGCAGTTTGTAAAGGACGAGGCCAAATTTGCCGTGAGAAAGGTGAAGAATCTGGGTGCCCTTGACGGACGTCAACCAGACGTGGAAACAGAAGTCTAGTTCAAGGTTTTGCCGACGCGCGCCCATAATTGCAGAAAAAAAAAAGTATTCTGTATATGACTTGTGATGGAACACTGTAATGGATACTCGGTCATGCCTTGGTAGCTACGGGTGATTTTCAGTTTTATTGCCATGGTTATTATTATATCAGTATGATTATCAGTATGATATTTTCTTTCTTTTCTTTCCTTATTTTTTGCAGGAGAATCAGATTGTGCAGATGTAATGATTCCGTCAAAAGACGCGAGGGAGGATCCGGGGCGTTGGCCATGTAATTGACGCAGGATGAGGACGTTTGACCACGCGGTGTTTTGTGTTGGATGCGCCGAACCCCCACGGAGCAATAAGGACGACGCTGCTGAATTCTCGGGTTGACTACCTAGTCAAGCAAGCCTTGTGCTCTCTACTCCCTTGAGGTAAGAAGGTGACGTAGAGTCTTGGGCCGAGCAGAAGTCGTAGTGCATTTTCTTGGCATTCAACGTTGTGATGTGAATTGGGTTCCGCCGCGCCTCGCCCCGCCCCGCCCCGCCCCGCTCGTCCAGCCATGTCACATGCACGACGAAATACATGGGTCTAGAGGCGCGACAGACGCGGGAGACGCGGGAGACGCGGGAGCCACAGCGCTTGGCTTCGACTTCCCGTCCGACTGCCTCTCAGCCATCAACCATCATCTATCAACCGTCACCAACCCGTCAAAACATCAAAACACCACTCACCAAACAAGGGTACGCGAGAACCGTCTCGCCTCCGAGCCTCAGAGTTCACAGTCGGCCGTCCATTCAAAACGCCCAGGCGCACGGCCATGGAGCACCTTCCGAGGAGCAGCACACCCCGCGACGCCGCGCGCCAACGCCCACAACCACGATCCCCCGGCCACGCGATGGCGTCGCGGACGAGCAGACCGACGAGCACCGCGCCCGCGCCCGCGCGGTACTTGCAGACCCAGCTGTCGGGTCTCTCGCTCGCACAAGGCCAAGAAGGGCCCCTCTGCACGCCGCCGTCATCAGGACGCTCCAAGATGACGATCGAGTTGACGGCGTCGCCCAGACGGCAGACGGCACGGACCCCCATTGAGCCGGCGGCGGCAGTCTCGAGGACGATCCCGCAGATGTGGGAGCTCTCGAGACAGGCCGTGGGCCCTGTGGCTGCCGGCACGGGAGCGTCGGCGGCAGCGACAAGGACGAAAACGACGACGGTCACGACGGTCACGACGACGACGACGAGGACGATGGTCACGACGACCAGCTCCGCGGAGACGCAATCCACAGCTTCTTCGCGCGGGAGGGGCAGGGGCCGGCCACGGGGGTCGAGAGGCGGCATGGACGCGTCCTCGACGCGCGGCACATCATGGCCTCGACAGCCGCGGCAGGCCCGCGTCAACGCGCCGCCGCTGGTCTGGGGCCGCCGGGCGGGACGGCCGCCGAAGCAGCGGTCGCCGAGCCCGAGGGCGCTCTACCGCCGGGCGAGCACGCGGTTCGTGGCCTTTGCGTGCGAGTGGGCGGGGTGCAGGGCCGAGCTGCACAACCTCGACACGCTGCGGAGGCACGTCCACGCCGTGCACGGGCGGGGACACCACCATGGTCATCGGCAGCAGCAGCAGCAGCAGCAGAAGGACCCCCGGGCCTGTCGCTGGGGACGATGCGGCACGAGAGGCCTGGGCGGCGCGCGGGAGTGGCACGACTGGCAGGACTGGCAGGCCCATCTTGAGGAGGCGCACTTTGCGCCCTTTGCGTGGCACGTGGGCGACGGACCGCGCAACACGAGTGACGCTCCGCGGGCGGACGACGAGGCGCTGCCGGCGTACCTGCGCGGGGCGGACGGCGCGCAGGTCACGCCGTCGATCCGGGAGCAGGAGCTCGAGGACTTTGCGACGTGGAAGGCGAATAGGCGGCGGCTGAAGGAGATGCTGCTGCTGCGTGACAGCAACCTGCCGGATTTGTCGTCGGAGGAATCAGACGAGGAATAGTGCCGTGGCACGTACGAGGCGTGGTCTTGGGGCCTCGGTTGTCGTGGATGCCGGCACTTCGTGGACGGGATTGGAGGTGGTGTTGCGTGGGCGACTGCGTGGTTATGATGGGCACGTATTACAGGCTGTTGGTCAAAAGAATGTGGACTTTTTTTTTGTCTTGTCTTTTGGACTCGCTTTATCACGACTGGGTGCCGGATACACATTGTTGTGTACCGAAGTACCTACCTAAGTACCTAGGAGTGCCTACCTTAAGTAATTATAGAGCACTACCTACTACTGTACCTACATACATACAAAGCAATATGCATGCGCCGCAAGGCAGCCGATTAAGCCCGAGGACCAAAAAAAAAAAAAAAAAAAAAAAAAAAAAAAAAAAAAAAAAACAGGCGCGAAAAGGGCCAAATTGGCAGTCGCCCGGAACCAGAGACCCTCGGGGCGAGGCAACGTCCGTCTCTCCGAGCACGAGCGCACGACGCAGCATCCATGGTGCTGGACTGCGTGGAGAGCCCCACTTGCCGCGAGAGCAAGGGCTTTGGTATGACGCCGTTGGGATGGCATGGGTGCATGGGGCGGGGACGTGAGCAGAGACTCAGAGAGGGAGGGGAGAGATGAAAAGACGGCGATGGATGTGAAATGAAGGAGAGATGGAGGCTGTTGAGGTCGTTTGGGCGGGCAAAACACCAGGTCCGGTCTGGTGGGTTCGACTTGGACTTGGACTTGGACTTGGACTTGGACTTGGACTTGGACTTGGACTTCGATTCGATTTTGGTTCGGGGCCAACTGGCACTGCGGCCGTCTGGACGGACTCGACTCGATCCGATTCGGCTGCGGCGCCGTGATGGCACCAGACCAGACATGCCACGCAATCCCTTCTCGGCACTCGGACGGCTGCCGCTGCCGCTGCTGCTGTAATCGTTGTGTCAGTCCGCGGACATCGTGGAGCGGACGGAGACCTCAGACGGCCCCCTGCAGTGCCGCCCGTTTTGGAGCAATTCGCTCGGCCACGGCTGGACAAGGGCCAAGGTGCACCGCCACTGGCCAGGCGGCCGTCACGTGGGGGCCCTTCTCTGCCGGTCTCCCTACATTTCCCTTGCCTCATTTTGAGAAGTAGGGACCTCAGTACCGACCTACCCAAGTCGTTCCTACTTACTTACTCACCTACCTACTACCTAGTACCTACCCAGGTAAGTACTTTAGGAGACAGGTACTTATCTGGGTAGTATGTATTCATGCTCGTGCTCAATGTGCAGGCACGTCTGCAAATCGCCCGGCCGCTCCTGCCCCGGCACCACGGCCAGCCAGTCCTTGACCCCACTAGCTCACCAGCCCTCGAGCCACCAGCCCACCGGTCCACTGCCAGCCAGTCCATTGCCAGCCAGTCGTCCCGGCACCGGCACTAGCGCCATCCAGACGCCAGCACCACGTCTCCCTCATCATCCATCATTCATCATCCGCCTTCCGTCCCCCATCATCCATCCCAGGTCATCATCCACCATCCACCACCTCCTCGCCCTCTTCTCCAGCTCTCCCGCTCTCCCGCTCTCTCAATCTTTTTTCCTTTTCTGGCCCAATTCCCTCCGCACCTCGTCTCCCCATTCGGCCCCATTACGGACCATGGCCTCCACGATTTGACCCTCTCCACTACACGTCAGCATCTCTCACTCATCCAAGTAACCACCATCCATCCGCCGCCTACCCGCCCCCCGCCGCCGTCGCCATGCCGTCTTCCAAGTCCAACGGCTCATCCGGCGGGCAGGTGAGCCACCGTCTGCGAAGCTTTTTTCGAATCAACAGTCCCGCAAGCAGTGCCGGCGACAAGGACAAGAGCGCTTCCTCACACAACCCGCCCACCGCGTCTGCCTCTGCCTCTACCTTCAGCAGTGCCGCCGGCTCCGACCTGACCGTGCCCAAAGCCTCACGCCATACCAAGTTCTTCACCAACACCGTCGGTCGACTCCGCTCTCACACCGTGGCTAGCGAGGGCAATCAACTCGAAGAGGCAATGAGCCCGACTGCTCTTGCCAATCCTTACTTCGCTCATCAGGGCCAGCCCGGCCTGCGACATCACAACGAAGGATCTGTGCCGCCCAGCCCACCCGATACCCCCAAGCTTCACGTGTGCGGCCCCGATGGCTCGCCTGTCGAACACGCCACCAGCGAAACCAAGGAGGAATTGGCTCGTCGTTTGCGAAGGGTCGCTAGTGCCCCCAATGCCCAGGGCCTGTTTTCCGGTGCTGAGGCCGACCCCGTTCCTGCTCTACCTACTGCCGAGCGTCCAGCCACTGCTGAGCTGGGCAAGGATCCTCTCCTTCTCGGAAGCGAGAGCCATGCCGCTGGAAGTGTTGGCTTCATGGATCCCAAGTCGGATTCTCTGAAAATGGGCCGGCCCGCCGCTGCAGGCGAGGACGTTCTCTCCGCCCTACCAGCGCCTAGCACGTCATTAGCATTTCGAAGGACATATAGCTCCAACTCGATCAAAGTCCGTAATGTGGAAGTCAGCCCCGCCAGTTTCGACAAGATCAAGCTCATTGGAAAAGGTGACGTGGGCAAGGTATATCTGGTGCGGGAGAAGAAGAGCAGCAGGCTGTATGCCATGAAGGGTACGTCCTTTTCTTTTCTTTTCTCTCTTCTTCTCTTCTTTCCTTTCTTTCTATTCTCTTCCTTTCTTTTTCTTTTTCTTAACTTTTGCCGTAATTGGTGAACTTTCCTTGGATCAGTTGTGGAACACAAAACGACTGACTGATCATTCCTCTCTTATAGTGCTGAGCAAAAAGGAAATGATTAAGCGCAACAAGATCAAGCGAGCCTTGGCGGAACAGGAAATTTTGGCGACGAGTAATCATCCCTTCATTGTCACCCTCTACCACTCATTCCAGTCCGAGGACCATTTATACCTATGCATGGAGTACTGCAGTGGTGGCGAGTTCTTCCGTGCTCTTCAGACTCGCCCGGGCAAGTGCATCCCCGAAGAAGATGCTCGATTTTATGCTGCCGAAGTCACGGCAGCTCTGGAATACCTTCATCTGATGGGCTTCATTTATCGTGATTTGAAACCCGAGAGTATGTTCTCCCCCCCCCCCCCCCCCCCCCCCCCCCCCCCCCCCCCCAACTTTTTGCCGCCACAGGACTGGCCATGTGTATTTTTGCAGTGCCATTTGCTGATCCCGAGCGGTAGATATCCTGCTGCATCAATCGGGCCACATCATGCTTTCCGACTTTGACCTGTCAAAGCAGTCTGATCCCGGCGGCAAGCCCACAATGATTGTTGGCAAGAACGGGGCTAGGACAGATGCTCTGCCTACCATTGACACGAGGTCCTGCATCGCGAACTTCCGAACCAACTCGTTTGTCGGCACCGAAGAGTACATAGCTCCAGAGGTCATTAAGGGTAGTGGGCACACCAGCGCTGTCGACTGGTGGACTCTGGGTATTCTCGTGTACGAGATGCTCTACGGCACGACGCCTTTCAAGGGCAAGAATAGGAATGCTACGTTTGCCAATATTTTGAGAGAGGACATTCCCTTTCCCGACCACGCCGGAGCACCACAAATTTCAAAGCAAGTCCCTCCCCCCGTAGTCCTTTTTTAAATGCAGAACAAGACAAAAAAACAAAGTGCTAACACAAACCTTCTAGTCTTTGCAAGTCGTTGATTCGAAAGCTGTTGATCAAGGACGAGAACCGCAGGCTTGGAGCTCGAGCGGGCGCCTCGGACATCAAGGCACATCCCTTCTTCCGCACCCTCCAGTGGGCTCTCATTCGTCACATGAAACCGCCCATTGTCCCCCACCCCACAAAGGGCATCGACACCGTCAACTTCCGGAATGTGAAGGAGAGTGAAAGCGTGGACATTAGCGGTTCTAGACTCACGGGCGTGCCACTGGACAGCGGGCTGGTAACGCCCGGGAACGAAATGAGCGATCCTTTCAGCGAGTTCAATAGCGTCACGCTCCATCATGATGGCGACGATCATCAGCATCACATTGTTCATCCAGTGGCCGCCACGAAAGTGAGTGCTCCATCATAGTGGCGATGCGGCACTGCGCGTACGATTTAGGACCCGAGCGGTGGAGGAAATGTGGCTGGCTAGCTGGCTGCAGGAAGCAATTTATCTTTGAAGAAAAAAGAAAGAAAAAGAGCGAAAAAAAAAAACAAACTAAAAAACTGGGACGTCAGTGACGGCGTACCAAAATGTTGCTTTGGTTGTTTTCTTTCGTGTACCTGCATCGACGAGATGGCCGAAAAGTCTGAATTTGCAAGGCCGTTTCGCGCCGGCCATGTAAGCAAGCATCTAATGCAGCAGCAGCCAGAAAGAGAAAGAGGAAGAGAGCGGGCTAAAGAGAAACAAGGAAAGAAGGAGGAGAGAAAAGAAAAGAAGAGAAGAGAAGAGACAAGAAAAGAAAAGAAAACAGACAAACAAACAAACATACATGGGGTGGATTGACAGTCTGGCGTCTTGGACACTTGTTATTTCGGCATTGTCCCCAGCGGTAGCGCACCCAGCACATGCGGTGGATAGGGTTGTCTTATTAACCGTCATGATTCATGTGTCCATCTGTCGGACTTGCTTTGGCTTTGCGTCTACAGGTCGGGTTGCGGAACAAAGCGGCGTTTTCATGTTATTTTCCGTTGTGGCAGGCGTTTTTTTCGGAAGGGCGAGGATCATGTTTAGAGCAAAAATTCCATATACGCAGTCCGTCTAGTGGTGAAAGAGTTTGTGACCGGGATGTGTCGTGACGTGTCAGGGCAGGAGAGGGAGAATCTGGGCCGTTGTTGACTTGGGCTGCCTGGGTTGGTTTCTTTGAATTTAGAGTGAGGCTTTGTTGGGCGTACTTGGGATAAAGCTTTATTCTGGGGCGGTCCCGGATAATAGCTTATTCGGACACATCTAGATACATATAGGTACGTGACGCCGTGAACGACAATGCCAGCATAAACGACGTCCCCTGTGGAGGACACTCGTGGGTCCCACGCGACGTCATTCTGAAGGAGGACAATCTTGAAAGCACGCGGTTGTGTGTCTTGCCAAACTTGTGCGTGGTTGAGTATGCGGTGAATGCTTGAGGGGTGGGGTTACTTTTTACTTTTGGTACATTGCACTTGCCTTTTCGGGGAAAAGGAACATGTGGAGAAGAAAGCGAGAAAGGGCAAGGGAAAGAAACGGGAGGGAGGGAAAGGAAAGAGGAGAAACAACAGTGTCTATGCTCCCTTGGCGGGAAAGGGCGTCGGCCCGCTTGCGCTTGCACTTCTCTTGCTGCCCGCGCGCGTGATGGTGTCCTTGCCGTCCATCCACGGGCGCAGGACCGGGGGGATGGCGACGGTGGCCGTGTCCTCGTCCCAGCCTGTCTCGAGGAGGGCGGCGATGATGCGCGGGACGGCCAGGGCGGTGCCGTTGCAGGTCCAGGGGAAGGTTAGGTGGCCGTCTGGGCGGGCGCGGGTGCGCGTGGCGAGCCGCCGGGTCTGGTAGTCGGTGCAGAGGCTCGCCGAGGTGACCTCGCCCCAGCCGCGGTTGTGGTTGTGCTGGCGGCTGGGGAACCACGTCTCCATGTCGACCTTGCGGGCGGCCGAGGCGCCGAGGTCGGCGGCCGGCATCTCCAGCACGCGGCAGTACAGGCCGAGGGACTGCAGGATCTCGGTCTGCATGTCGAGTATCTCGTCGAAGACGGCGGCGGCGGCGGCGGGGTCGGGGGCCGTCCAGGCAAACAGCTCGACCTTTGTGAATTCGTGGACGCGGTAGAGGCCCTTTGTGTCGGCGCCGCGGGCGCCGGCCTCGGCGCGGTAGCAGCGCGAGACGGCGACGCGCTTGAGCGGCAGGTCCTCGGCGTCGAGCGTCGCGTTGGCCTTCATGCCGGCGAGGGCAATCTCGGACGTGCCCGACAGGCACAGCTCCGGGACGCCGCGTGCGACATCGGCGGCCGGCCGGGCCACCGTGTAGACCTGCTGCTCGCCGTGCTGGTCGCGCGGCTGGAAGCCGCACGCGGCGCCGATGTGGCTGTACACCATGGACGGCGGCGACACCTGCGTCCAGCCGTGCCTCGTCGCGACGGCGAGCGCGTACTGCACGAGCGCCTGCTCGAGCTGCGCCGCGTCGCCGAGCAGGTAGTACCACCCCCAGCCCGAGGCCGCGGCCGCGCCCGCAAAGTCCAGCAGGCCCAGCTCCGCGCCGATGTGGACGTGGGAGCGCCACGCCGGCGACTCGGACGCGCCGGCCG
>SRPV01000687.1:0-15288 GCA_018360135.1 Claviceps sorghi | reverse complement strand
TTTAATAACTAATTTATTATAGGAATTTAATATATTAGAATTCTTTTTATAGCTTACACTTCCACTAGAATTAGGATTTTCTAGTGGTTCTGCTAGCTTAGGCTTTGGGTTATTAGCTATAGTAATAGCTAAATCTTCTAATTTTTGCAAAATATTAGTAATACTTAAATTCTGAACAGCAATTTGCTAATTCACTAAGTTAACCTAAGCCTGCTCTTGGCTTTCAGCCTAGGGGCCTAAATTTATAGGTTCTATAGCTGCTAAAAATTAAAGAGAAAATCTTTATAAATTTAAAAATCCACAAAAACACCTATAAAGGTCTTAATTTTATAGGTCTTTACTTAGAAGAAGGAATTTTTTAAGCTTATTATAGAAGGAAAGCTTCTATAAGGTTCCTTTTTATAGAGAGGAATGGCTTTATAAGCTCTTTTTATAGAAATAGGAATATTCTATATTTTCTTTTCTTTTTTATAGAAGGGAAGGCTTCTTTTCTTATAGATTCTATTATTTATAGAAGTAGAATTTCTTCTGTAATCGTAATTCTCCTTGTTTTATAGAAGGGGAGTCTTCTTTTAGCGAATTTATTCTATTTTTATAAAAGGAATAATAGCTTCTAAGTCTTTCTTAGGTCTTTTACCTAACGTAGAATATTAAGTAAATTTCTATAGAATTTTCTGAATGCTCTATAAAATTTAGTAAATTTTTAGGTACTAGGAAGTTACTTTTAGGCTTATAACCTATTAAAAATAAAGGGTTTATAGAGGCTTTTGCCCTTTAAATTACTAAGGTAGTGAGGCTTAGTAAGCTAAAAGCCAGAAGGGCTCTGCAGCGCTGTAGCTAAAGCTACAGGCCTTATAACTAATATTGAAAGCTTAATGCACAACTTTTAGCACTTAAAATACACTAAATTCTAGCTTATAGAAGGTAGTAGAATTTTCTTAGATTTTTATCTAATTATCTAACGTTGTAGGTAGTAGGCTTAGATTAACAGTCTGTATAGTTAGCAGGCAGCTAGTAAGAGGGAATGTCTTCTCCCTTACATACCCTCTGAGCCTATTAGAGGCCTAGCCCTGTAAAAAGGGGCTTATAGGCCACTTTTTATTTTCTATAAAATTCATTTATATAGGAAAATAAAAAAATAGACTTACAGCTATATAAACAAGGTGCTAACGTGCTCCCTAAATGTTGACTTAGTGAAAATTAGCATGCAACTTTAAAAATTAGAAAAATTAACTAATTACATAAAAAAATTCCCCTTGTTTTAGCAATAAAAATGCTAGTTATAAAATCTTCTACAACCCCTTAGTTATTGCGCAAATTGGCTGCAAAGTGTGCCCTAGGGTAGCCTACTGCGTAGCCCCTAGGGTAAGCAGCTTAAATCTTTAAGCTGATTTTCAATTGCTTGCTTAGTTGCCGCAAAAATCAATTCCGAAGTCTTGCTGAGCCTAACGGACCATTAGGTTCCCAATCGGGCGTGCGCCAGCTGCCAAAAGGCACAATTGGAAAGGAAAAGGCAAGAAAAGTGGGGCGCTCGCAGCTGCGAGCGGAAGAATTGATTCTGCGGGCGCCGCGCGCAGCTCTGGGCCGCTTGCAACGCCGGCAACAGCCAAGAAAAGCCCCCTAAGGGTCCCTATAAGGGTCCCTATAAGGCAGGGGCTAAGGGTCACTATAAGGCCTGTTGAGAGGCCTAATAGATAAGGAAGTCCCCTGAAAATAGCTGTTATTTTCAACAGTTAAAATTCCTTATTTAATAGAAAGGGTTTTCTATAAAAGATAATTAATAAATTATAAAAGAAGATATATAAGTAAATACTAAAGAGATAGTAAATAAATACCTCTAACACTACTTAGTTAATAAAAATAAGGAAAAATAAAGAAAAGGCCTTACTTTAGTAGTAATTTATAATAATTAAAAAAAGACTACTATAAATATTAAAGAAGGGACTAAAGACCCCTTATAAGCTAATAATATTTATAAAAGACTATAACTTCTAAGTTATAGTCCCTTACTACCTCTTACCTTAAGCTTACCTTACTTACTATAAGCTAGCTCTTATATATATATATAACTCTCTATATATATATACCTTTTCTATTTTTCTTTTTTTCTTAATAACTTTACTTTAAGATGTTTTAAACCTACTATATAAAATTTAATATATTTTATCCCCTTAAATCCCTTCTTATACTATAGTTTATACTATATTTATAAAGAACTAGCTAATAATTACTTAACCTATATAGAGTAGTTAAGGAAATTAACTTTAATAATAAAGCCTTATACTTTATAAAGGCTTAGTAAAGATCCTAGAAATTCTTAATTTATTATTTCTTTAATTACTAAATCCTTAGTGCTTAGCTAAATTCTGCTTAGTGTCTTATTTAGTAATTTTAAGGAATTCTTAAAAGCCTTTATAGTTTCCTTATAAGCTTACTACTTATTATACACTAACTATTACTTTTAAGCTTACTTATAAAGTAAGAAACTATAATAATAAATAGGTTTAATAGGAGATTAATCTATATAAACTAAAAAGATAAAGTAAGCTACTATACTAAAAACTATAATAACTTTATTAAGAATATTAAGTAGCTATATATTATAGCTAAGTAGAAATAGGCAGCTATTATAGCATTTACTTATAAAGAAACTATATTACCTACTATTCTTAAAAGCTATATTAACCTAAACTAAAGTAAAAACCTTTAGCTTAATTATACTATATATAATAATAACCTAAGTAACTTAGCTAAGTCCTTTAATTATAATAAGATAAATAGTAAAGGTTAGCATTTAAATACTATAAATAAACCCTATAAAAACATAAAAATAAGCAATATTTACCTTTCTAATAAATAAACACTTAACTATATTACTAAAAACAAAAGCTTACGCCTTCTCTACCTTTTAAGCTATATAAATAATATAAAGTACTTCCCTACTAATAATAAGAAAGCTATATAAAATAAGCTATATACTTAGTAAATTTAAGAGAAAAAAAGAGTATATTTAAGCTATAAAGGTAGAGGTATAAAAACTAATTAAAGACTTTAACTATACCCTTTAGTATTTCTATACTTAATAAAACCTTAAAAAAGAGTAGACTTATACTAATGCTTTATATATATATAATAAGGAGTTTGCTATAAATAGAGCTAAAATTATAGTAAATAGGGTCTTTATCCCTTTATAAAATCCTATCTATAACCTTTAGCTTAATATACTTTATAATGCCTTTAGCATTTTTAAGGTAAATAAAATCCTATAAAATATAAAAACTACTACTATAAATAATAGCTAAACCTTTATTAAAAAAGAGAAAAAAAATAAAACTATATATAAAGGAGTATTAAAGCTTTTATAAATAAGGAGTATATAAGAAAGTTTAAAAAAAGTAGTAAATGCCCTTTTTTTTAAAGGTTTTTAGTATAGTAAGTAATAAAACTAATAGCTCTTAAATTATAGTTAGATTTTAAGAGTTTACTTTATATATAGATAAAGATATATTAATAGTATAATTATAGGTTTATTAGCTATAGTTAATAAAGCCTACCTTATAAAAATCTTAAACTACTATAGTATTACTATAGTAAAAGTAATAAACCCTTTTACTATAAGTAGACTTATTTTTATACCTATTGTTATTGTTGTATACGCTAGCCAACCTTAGCAATTTATGCTTAGCCGTATCTAGAACCTTTGCTTTTTTATTTCCTAATTAGCTAGAAAACCTTATTAGGTTACTAATTTAGTAATTGCTTACTAATTAGTAGTTGCCTAATAGAATAAAAACCTAGCTAATTTTATATATAGTTTAACTACTTATAGACCCATTTTTAACTATAGCTAATTAGTATACATTATATTTACCCTATATCTTCCTTATGTAATCCCTTTATACCCTGCTTAACAAGCTTCTAATTAATTTAACCCTAACCCTAGCATATTACAGCTGCAACCAGCTATATAACTTAATAGCTAAGGGGTAATTTACCTATTTATAGTATAGTAGTAGCTAATTTGTATTACTTAGTAAATAAGGATAATAAGGGGCTTAACTTTACTTTTCCTACTTATTAAGCACTAATTAGCTAATATGCTTCTACTATATTAGCTAATTAGGGTCTAGACTTTATTAAGCTTATATTTAAGCTAAACCCTCCTTACTTAAATATAGGAAAAATCTATACCTTATGTAGGAATTAAACCTATAACCTCTCTACTTTTCTTGCTTATGTAAGAAAAGTGTTTAGGTTTTCCACGACGCTTAACCACTGCGCCACGGGGTATTTTTATACCTATATATAAGCTTAAAAGCAACTAACTTCTAAAACTAAAAGATAATATTTGCTAATTATAAGCTAATAATACTAAGAGAGAAAAGGTTATAAGGTATCTCTTTACCTCTTTCCTTACCTTATAATAAACTTAAGTAATATAAAAAGATAACCTTAGTAGCTAACACTAAGATATTAAAGCCTTAGCTAAGGTAATATAGAACCTTTTATATATTATAAATAACCCTATAGCGTAGTGGTTAAGCGTCGTGGAAAACCTAAACACTTTTCTTATATAAGTAAGAAAAGTAAGGAGGTTATAGGTTTAATTCCTATATAAAGTATAGATTTTTCCTATATTTAAATAGCTAAGAGGTTTAGCTTAAATATAAGCTTAATAAAGTTTAAACTCTAATTAGCTAATATAGTAGAAGTATATTAGCTAATTAGTGCTTAGTAAGTAGGAAAAGTAAGGTTAGGCCCTCTATTATCCTTACTTACTAAGTAATGCAGATTAGCTACTACTATACTATAAATAGGTAAATTACCCCCTAGCTATTAGGTTATATAGTTAGTTGCAGCTGTAATATACTAGGGTTAGGGTTATATTTAAGGTTGCTAAGCAGGGTATTAAAGGGAAGCTATAAAGGAAGCGATATAAGGTAAATAATAAGTGTACTAGTTATCTATAGTTATTATTATTAAATTACACTAGATAGCTCTAGGAGCTACTTTCTAGTACCTTTGCTTATTTTACTATATAGAAAAAACCCTAGAGTAGGGAGGAAAACCTATATACTACTATATATTAGCCTATAATTAAGGCCTTTATACAAGACCTTAGCGGTTCTAATATATAAAATATAGTATACTACTAGCTAAGTTAGCAGCTATAGTTGCTAAAAGGGCTAAGGGAAGATTAACACAGTAGGCATATATAATTTGCGTATTAGAGACATATAGTCTAAATATATATTAGAGATATCTAAGTATAGTTTAGTCTAAAGCTAATAAAAGTCTGCGTTAGTTACCTATTTAACACTTTTAGAATATATTATATAGTAGTTCTATGTTAGGTAATATATTATTAAACTTACTTAATTAAGAATATAGTTACTAATTTAGTATATAATTACTAATTTAATATAAATAAGCTAAGGGTTTAGTCTAGGTTTAAGGTAGAAGTTTATTAGTGCTACTATACTTCTATATTTCTACTTTTTAATTTCTTAATTAGGATTAGCTTACTAGTAAGTAATTTAAAAGGTTAAGTCTTTTTTTATAAATAAAGCCCCCCCCTTAGGTTTAAAAACCTTTCTTTTCTCTTCTTCTCTATAGTAAAAGCTTAAATTAATAAGTGCCCTCCCTTCTTCCCTTTAATTTTTAATATAGGCTTAGTTTAAGTCTTTAATTTTATTAATAATTTTAAGGGAAGACTATACTTTAATAAACTAATTAAAGCTTAGTAAGTTATTTTAAGGTTTAGCTTAATTCTAATACTAACCCCCCTAAGGCCTTTAGTAGCAATAGCTCTATAATTCTTATATTATATAGATAAAAAATCTAAGAAAAAGTTATTATAATTAGAAAGGTAAGTTCCCTCTTAAGTCCCCCCTAAGTTTATTATAGCTATTAATTATTTAAGCACTAGTAGTTTTTATTTTAAATACTATATAGTAGAGTATAATTATAATAAAGTAAGTTATCTTAGTTTACTTTAGGTTTAATATAGTCTCTAATTAAAGCAGCCCTTATTTATATATACCTCCTACTAAGCAAAGGTATAAGCTCTCCTTAATTTTTAAGTAACTTATAATAATAAAGATAAGAATAATCTAAAGTCCCTATTTAATATAAGTTTAGTTTAATCTTATATTTATCCTTACTTAGCTAATATATTATAGTTTAAAGTATATAAAAAGGTTTAAGAGATTGCTTAGCGCTTAATTAATACTAAGCTAAGTATAAGTTAAACCTTTACTATTACTAAAGCAGTCTTTAAAAGCTTTAAGTAGAATATACTAAGCTATATAAGATATTTAGCTATAGCTATAAAGTAAACTAATACCTTATTAGTAATAGTAGCTATAGTAGCTATAAAAAGAAACTTAGCTAAAAATAGTAGAAAGAGAGAGAAGAGAATAAAGAATAAAGGTAAAATAAATAAAGAGAAGAGGGGTTTAAAAAGAGGGAAGGGGGGGGTAACTTAAAGCTATAGTAGAACCTAAGGGCGCCCTTAAGGCTGCCCTTAAGGCACTTAAAGTGTTTTTAATAGTTATTTTCCTTTTTACTTTATAATTTCTATAAATAAATAAATTAGGCAGCTATAGCTTAGTCTTAGTATAGCCCCCCTCTTATTGCCCTTTTATATTTATTTATAGTTATTAGTCTTTATATAATAACTATATAGGCTCCTTTTTACCTATATTCCCTTTATCTCCTTATTAGGTTTACCTTAAGCCTTATCTTTCTTTATATAGTTAATCTCCTATCTTTTTTAAAGTATAAGGGCTAAGTAATATTAAAGGAGTTAGCTAATACTAAGTATTTATTAAATAAAGTATTTTGCTAATTTAAGTAAGTTAAAGGCTATATAGATATCCCTTTAGTCCTATATTAGTCCTACTTTAGCGCTTATTAGTTAAAGGTAGTTATATTTTAAGCACTATATAATTAAATATTAGTAGTTCTCCTCTTTACCTTAGTAGTAGTATATTAGTAATTCTACCTTAAAAATATAGCAATTATAAAGGAAGTAATTAAAGCTAATCTTTTCTATATATATTTAAATAAGGGCTACTAATTTAAACTTAGTAAAGTAGTAGTAGAGTTAAATAATTTTTACCTTAAAATAGAAGTTAAGGTCCTATTTAGCTATATATTAATCTTAATATAAATTATAAGTAAAGGCTTTAGTCCTATTTTTATACTACTTATCTTTTTATTCTTTTTTTAGTTCTTAGCTTAAACTAAAAGCCTTAGAATTAAAAAAGGGGTAGTTTAAAAATAGCTTATAGTTTATAATTTATATTTATTTTTAATAAGTTACTTAATAGTAGAGGTATATTATAACTATAGTATATATAGTATAGATCCTTATTACTATACTATTTATTTTAATATATTTATAGTATTATTAGACGTAATAATTAAGGTAAAGGTTAAGAGGTAGTACTACTATTTTAGTCTTAAGTAAGGTTTATAGCATTACCTTATAAGTATTTAATACTACCTAAAGGCACTTAGTTTATTCTATAATAAATACCTTTATAATACCTTTAGCTATACTACCTTATTTAAAAAGGGTGTAGTATATACCTATACTATATATAATAAGGCTCTATATAACCTATATATATAGAAGTCTTAATTTCTATAGTAAGCACCTTTATATAAATATTATAAGTATAGTAAGGGCTAGCTATTAATATATAAGCTTTTTAATAAGCTATTTTTAGTATACCTTCTACTATAGCTTATAGTATACTTAAACTCCTAAGAAGTATATAGCCTATATTAGCTAAATTATAATATTACTAAGCTAAATCTATATTATATTTAGTTATCTTTTTTTAGTAAAATAAATAAGTTTACTTTTTTAAAAATAAAATTAAAGGCTAAATTCCTAAGACTATTCTTAGTAAACCTTTTATATAGTCTTAAGGCGTTTCTATATCTTTTTTATTATATATTTATATATTAAAATATTTATATTATTTAAGAATTTAAGAACTAAAGTAAAGTAAACTATTTTAAGTTTTTTATATAAAGGTATAATATATAATAGGAATAGTATTAAAGATATAAAGGACCTTTATAAAACCCTTATAGGTATAGGTTAAGCAGTAGCTATTTTACCTTTAAACGTTAAGTAGGCTTTTTATTTATTAATAAAGGCTTAAGCCTACTATATTATTTATATAAGTAATTTAGTAGTAAGTATTATATATATTAGTTATTTATAGTAAATTATATTAAAGGCTATAGAGATATTTAGTTAAAGAAGCAATATAGTCTTACTATAGTATTATACTATTTTTATAGCTTCTATTAAAATACTAAGGGCTATCTTAGTAAAGTAGTTTACTTTATTATTTATTTAAAGATTAAGGAGGGCGCCTCTCTTTTTAAATATAAAAGTAATCTATACTACTACTACTACTTTAAGGATTTTACTTATTATACTTAAAAAAGAAATAGAATGCTATACTTCTATATATTATATTTTTAAGAGGGTCTTTTTAAGCTTATATAAAATAACTACCTTAGCTTTTTAAAATAGTTTTAAGTAGTATTTAGCTTAATAGTATATATTAAAAAGGGTAGCTAAAGTATAAGCTAAAGGTTTACTATATACCTTTAAGAACCTAGCTAAGAGCTTATTAAATCTAAGCGCTTTTTAGTTTAGTAGCTATTTAAGGATATTATAGATCTTATTTATTATAAATTTATCTTTATTAAGAAACGCTATAGAATTAAGGTAGGTGCTAAGGTTATCTAAAAGGTTATTTATTTTTACTATAAATATTAAGAAGAACTAATTAAAAAAAGCTTTAGCTTTACCTTAGTAAGTGTATTATAGTGTTTAGGATTTGCCTATACCTTAATATAAGGGTAGAACTTATTAGGTTTTTAATAAGAGTTTACTTTTTAGTTTAGCCTATTATTTAAGTTTTTAAAGGCCTCTTTTACTTACTATTACTTCTACTACTACCTTCTACTAAGAGCTATATTACTTATTATATATAATATAGTCTTAATATACTACTACCTTAAATATAGCCTTTTAATTTACTAAGGTATATTAATAGCACTATTATTTTTAAGCTTTATAGGCATTTTAAACTACCTCTTTTATTCTAAGGTTTTACTATAGTTATATATAAGGACTAATATAAGGCCCTTTTAGTATTATAGTTATAATAATAATATAGAGTTTTACTATAAGCTATTCTATAAATATATCTATATAGCTTATATATACTAAAGAGGAAAGAAAGTTATTAAGGTAAAGCTAATATACTATCTTAGTAAATATAAGGTTTTTATTTATATAATACTATTTAAATTAGTATTTTATAGGTAAAGGGCTAATGTCTTTAGTATTAATATAAATAAGCTATAGTATATAGTTAAAACTAATAAGGTTATACCCCTTTAAAAACTATAACACTATATTTATAAATACCTATATATAATTAATAGTACTATCCCTTTTACCTTAAATTCTTTATATTATTTCCTTTTAAGGTATAGTAAATCTAAGCTACTACTACTTTATAACTATAAGTAGTATTTCGCTTTTTAGTAATATATATTTATAGTAGTTTTATAATAAATAGTATTAATTAAAGTCTTTAATAAAAATGCTATAAGGCTATATAAGCTCTTTTAAGAGTGTATAAAGAGGGGATATTTAGTTTTATTTATAGTTAAGGGAGTAAATTAAATATATATTAGTATTTTATAATATAATTATATACTAGTTAGTGCCTACCTATATTATTTATAACCTAAGTCTATAGTAGTAGTAAATATATATAGCTATATAATTACTTTAAGTTATTAGCTAATAAAGTCTAAAACTTAGGTTAAAAGGTAGTTTACTACTTTTATTAAGTTTTTAAAGTATAACTATATTAGTTTTAAGCTAAGCTCTAAGAGCTATATAAACTAAGTAGGTTTTCTTTTATATATTCTAGTATATAACTTATATAGTTATATTTATTAATTAAAAAGGGTATTAGTTTCTATTAATAGTGCCTTTACTATAAAACTACTATAGTTTTATAAAAAAGCCTTAATAGCTTCTCTTAGGTAAGGGAGAGGTAGTATAGTAATAGAGTCTCTATTAGCTATTATTAAGTAGCTACTTTATAAGTAGTTAATATATTTTTATAGTAATACCTTATAAAAAAGCGTAAAGCTAGCTAATTTTCTTTTACCTTTTATTACTTTAGTTTATCCCTTAGTTTCTAGTTTAGCTAAGGTAATAAAAGCATTAAGCTAGTTTAAGTATATAGTATAGGCCTTAGCCTATTACTTATTAGTAGTTTTATAGCTCTTTAACTATACTAAGTAAAAACCTAAGTAGTTTATATAATATTTCTATACTACTCTTATAAGAGCTAAGTAGTTATTTTTATTATTATATTAGGTAGCTATATAGTAGCTATAGTATAAGGCTAATATATAGTATACTACTATATAGCTATATTTAAAGTATTAGTAGTATTAGTAAGGGTAAAGGGCTTTATTATAGGGTTTAGCTTTAAATATTTCTATTTTATATATAATTCTACTATAGTATAGTTTATTAGCTATATTAATATTATTAACACTTATAATTAGGGGCGCTTATATAAAGGTCTTATATAGTTTCTATGCCACTACCCTTATAATTATATATTTATTAGCACTAACTAAGTTACTTATAATAGTTTCCTTTATAATATTTTAGGTATAGTAAATAAGAAAGCCTTTAATAATAATACTAAATACTTAGTAGTTTAGTATTATCTTTAGCTTAAATATAGTTTAAACCTAAGTAGTATCTTTTATATAAGCCTTAGCTATTTCCTTAAAGGTAACTATTATATCTCTATTATAAAGGTAATATATTACTACTATAGTATTTTTACTTATAACTTTATTAATAGTATTAATAATCTTTTTTAAACTATAGCTTTTAGCTATATTATTAATACCTTATCCTTTTATAATAGTTTTATAGTAAATATATAAAAGGACTACTATAAAAGTAAGGGGTTAAGCTATTATAATAAAGAGGTAGGTAGATAAGCTACTAGTTATAACTTTTATTTATAATATTTTTATTATAGTTTTAGATTCAAGTACCTTTTTAACTACCTTTTTAATTATTACTTTAAGGGTAAAGGTTATTACTAAATTCTTAAGTATTAGGTAAAAGTAAGTTATAGCCTCTCTTTAAGCCTATATAGTCTCTATATTAATAATATATAAAATAACGTTCTAAAGCCCTTTTAGTAAAAAAGATAGCACTAACTTAGCAATTTTATTATATTTTAATTATAAGTATACTAATACTTAGTCCTATATTATATTAAACTTAGGATTAACTTAATTACTAAATGTAATCCTACCTAAATTAGTAAGGGGGTTATAGTAACTCTAAAAAAGGCTATAATTCCTACTATTTATAATAATATCTATTATATTACTTACCACTCCTACGCTTTAAGCCTAATACGCTATTAGGGAGGGGGGTAAATAGGTAAGGCAAATCTTTTTATTAACTTTTTAAGCGGATTAGAGTTAATTCCGCAGCGCTGTCGCAGTGCGGGCGAATTAGTTATCTATAGTTAAGAATAGGTTTATAAGCAGTTAAACTATATATAAAATTAGCTAGGTTTTTATTCTATTAGGTAACTACTAATTAGTAAGCAATTACTAACTTAGTAACCTAATAAGGTTTTCTAGCTAATTAGGAAATAAGAAAGCAGAGGTTCTAGATACAGCTAAGCATAAATTGCTAAGGTCGGCTAGCGTATACAATAATAACAATAACAATATATTATAAATATAAAGCTAAATAAATAAAGTAAGATATCCCTTTTATACTAAGTAATATTAAAAGATATTAAAAGGTTATAAGTAATTAGTAACTTAAATATAATTACTTAACTTAAATCTATAAAAACTAGCTATTAGTATATTTATAGGTAGATAGCTAACCTTTAAAAGGCTAAGAACTTTTACTTACCTTTTATAGTATTAGTATTATTAAAAATCGCTCTAAAACTAATAAGCTTTATAGTAATTAACCTACCTTTAGTTTTAAGCGCTATAAATACTTACCCTTTACTTTTCCCTTCTCTTATACTAAAATCTATATAAGCACGCTTAAATTTAGTAAAATCTAAGGAGCTAAAGGCTAAATAATATAAAATAAAAAATACCTTTAAAGGGATTTTTAAGCTATTAGCCTTTAAAGGTAGTAGACTTTACTACTTACTTTTATATACTAAGAAATAGACTTTATATATAACCTTAGACTATAAGTAAATTTAAATAACTTATTAGCTTTATTTCTTAATAAACTATAGCTTTAAACTACTATAATTTATAATTAGCTTTTTTTAAAGAAATAAAGGAGACTATAAGGGATAAAAGAAAGCACTTTATAAGGTAAGAGTAATAAAATATTATACCTTAGGGTAGGATACTTATATCTTTTAATAGAAGAATTACTAGCTTAGCTTAGTTATAAAGTTATAAGTAAGGACCTTTAATAAACACTTATAAACTCCCTATAACTTTATAAAAAGAACTATAAAAAGCTTTAACTCTCTTATTATAAAATATAGTAATTAAAGCTGCAATTTTAATATATATATTAGTAATTATAAAGTAAGAAGAAAGTAAGCTACCTTTTAACTATTTACCCTTAATAACTTTAAAAGTAGGCTTTTTTACTTATACCTTATAACTTTAAGCCTTTTCTTTCTTTTTTTACTTAAATATTAAAGGCTATTAATAAACCCTTTTTTTATTACTTTTCTACCTTTAGTATTAAATAAAATCTTTTTCTATTACCTTTCTACCTTTTTTAGCACTAATAAACCTTTTTTTTATCTCTTTTTACCTTACTTAGTATCTTAAGTAAAGCATAATATAAAGCCTACTATAAACCTTAAAAAATAGTTAGTAAAAGAATAGGTTTAATAAGAATATAAGAAAGATATAACTATATATAGAAAGCCTACTAACTACCTTAAAGTAGTAAATAAGTATATTTTATATAAAGACCTTTTTATTTATAAGCTTATATATTCTAAGGTGCCTAAATATATACTTATAGAAGGAATTTAATATATATAGCTTATTAATTAAGTTGCTTAGCTTTATAAGGTAATTTTTAGCTGCTATTATAATAGCTTTAAAAGCTATAAACTTAACTAAGTTATTGTAAAATTAAGTGTAAAGTCACTTATTTAGCTTTAAAATAACACTAAATTAGCAGCTATATAGTTTATTATATAATAGGACCTTTAGCTTAGAATAGCTAAAAATATATAAAGACTATAAAAGAACCCCTTTAGTATCTAAGGTCCCCGCGGCGATGATTACCGTGGGTGAGGGGCAGCCTAAAGGTGCCCCTTGCGTGCCTACAGTGATTACTGCCGTAGAGGAATAGCATTATTATAAGGTCCCTATAGCGATAATTATTATAAGTAAGGGGCAGCCCTAAGGTGCCCCTTAAGCGCTTATAGCAATTAATACTATAGAGGACTGCTATCTCTAGTATAATTATATTATTTCTTAAGGAAGGTATAAAGGGCTTATAATAAATAATACTATAGGTTAGTAAGTTATAAACTAAAAAAGTAAGGAATATTAAGATAATATTCCTTATATTAATCTATTATAAGTATAGTTAGTAAGATAAGGAGGTATTAAGTATATTATATACCTCTTTTTTACTAACTTTAAAACATTACTATAGTAAAACTTAAAAAAAAAAGGCGTATAAAAGGAGGAAAAAGGGAAGGCACTAAGGAATAAGACTAAGTAAATAGTAGCTACTATATATATTAGTAATAGCTATAGGGACAATACTAGGGATTTTGCCTTCCTTCCTAAGGTTTACTATAAGCTAGAAATTATCCTTTTCCTTAGTAGTTAGGAAGGTAAAATCCCTAGCATTATCCCTATAGCTATTACTAATATATATAGTAGCTACTATTTACTTAGTCTTATTCCTTAATGCCTTCTCTTTTTCCTCCTTTTATATACCTTTCTTTTCTAAGTCCTACTATAGTAGTGTCTTAAAGTTAGTAAAAGAGGGGTATATAATATACTTAATACCTCTTTATTTTACTAACTATACCTATAATAGATTAATATAAAGGATATTATTCTAATATCCCTTACCTTTTTAGTTTATAACTTACTAACCTATAGTATTATTTACTATAAGCCTTTTACACCTCTCTTAGAAAATAATATAATTATACTAAAGATAGCAGTTCTCTGCAGCATTAATTGCTATAGGCGCTTAAGGGGCACCTTAGGGCTGCCCCTTACCTTAGCACTGTTCTTTTTCTTATTAGTCCGGCTAGTATTATATATAATAAAAAGGGGTGATAGAAAAGGGTCTAATTTAGCTTATTCTATAAAGGTTCTAAGCTAGCTTAAAAGGTTAGAAAAGGCGGGAAAAGTGGTGTTATTATTAGCCTACTTTTCCCCCTAAGTGCAGCTCTATATTTATAGAGATATACTTAATAGAAGCGCTACTCTCGCTCCTATTAATCCACTAAGCTATGCTAAGGTTCTCTTATAAAGGGGTAATTTTAACACTTATAAATTCTCTCTTTTTTAAAAAAGAGAAATTACTTAAAGAGTAGCTTAAAAAATAAATAAAATTTAAAGTATTTACTTTTATAAAAAAGCCTTTAATTAGTTAGCTTTATATTAAACTAATCCTAAGCTACTTTAACTATAAAAAATACTATATATATATATATAACCCCTTTAATTTTACTTATTAAGCTACTTCTCTTTTAACCTATTCTTTTACTTATATTTTAGCTTTATTTATATTAATAAAGCTCTTAAAAGCCTTATTTAGCGTTACCTTTATTATTAAGTTTATAATATTATCTTCTCTATTAATTTAATAGATTTTTATAATCTCTTACTACTTATATAACTACTAAAGAGCTATAATATTAATTATAAGCCTCTTTTCTTTTATTATTCCTAACTTTATAAGGTATTTATATAGCAAAAAAGAATTTATATAAATAATTATTAGTATCTATAAAATTTATAACTTTTTAGTAATTATATTTAATATAGTGCTTATTATATAAGTAATATTAGCGCTTTATACTATTTTATATAGCTTTAATATAAAAGTACTTCTTATAACTCTTTTACTTTTTATTAAGCTATATATAATAATATTACTATAAAGCTTAAATTTAGTATTAGTACTATTCTTTTTCTTATTACTAAGGATTATTA
>SRPV01000686.1:0-15289 GCA_018360135.1 Claviceps sorghi | reverse complement strand
TATTAAGGCTAAGTTTAGTAACTTTCTTATACTAAGCTAAAGGTTATAAATAGCTATTAAAGCTATTAATAACTCTACTAAACCTAATAGTCTTATACTAACTTTATTAGTATTTAGAATATATTTATAGATAATAACAGAATTAGCCCTAAGCCTCTTAATAACTTAAAGGGCTGTAATTCTTTATAAAGCTACTAATAAAGCCTATAAATGCCTTATAAAATAGTAACTTTATAATATATTATATATAAGAAATAGGCTAAATACTTTCCTAACCTATAAGCTACTATTATAATCTAATATAAGGGTATAGCGTAAAAAAGGTGGTTAATATAGTCCTTATAAGTTACTAGCTATAAATAATAAAACTTATACTATAGCAATACTTAATAGCCTTATAGACTTTTAAAGTATAGTTATAAAGCCTTATATAATAGGATTAACTAATAATAATAAGGTTATTAATATATTAAAAGGGAAGGAGGATAAGAAAGAGGTAGAGGTAAATAAGGAAAAGGAGAAAGTAAATAAGAAAGAGAAGAAACTTTATAGAAGAATAAAGTTACCCTTAATATAAGCTAAAAGGGCTATAGTAGTACTACTTATAAAGAAGGGAAGGGGATAACTAAGAAAGGTTCTTATAATAATAATTACTATACTAAGGATTTTAAAAGATAATATTAAGGAGATAATAAATATATCTATTACTAAGGTTTTTATAATAATAATTACTATAGGTAAGGGGCAGCCTAAAGGTGCCTTTTATATACCTATAGTAATTACTATTATAGAGAAATAGTATTACTATAAGGTTTCTATAGTAATAATTATTATAAATAAGAGACAGCCCTAAGGTGCCCTTTAAGCGCCTATAATAATTAATACTATAAAGGACTACTATCTTTAGTATAATTATATTATTTCTTAAAAGAGGTATAAAGGGCCTATAGTAAATAATACTATAAGTTAATAAGTTATAAACTAAAAAGGTAAGGGATATTAAGATAATATCCTTTATATTAGTCTACTATAAGTATAATTAGTAAAATAAGAAGGCGTTAAGTGTATTTTACATCCCTTACTTACTAACTTTAAGATACTACTATAGTAAAACTTAAAAAAGAAAGGTATATAAAAGAAGGAAAAAGGGAAGGCACTAAGGAATAAGACTAAGCAAACAGTAGCTACTATATATATTAGTAATAGCTATAGGGATAATACTAAGGATTTTGCCTTCTTAACTACTAAGGAAAAGGATAATTTCTAGCTTATAATAAACCTTAAAAAGGAAGATAAAATAACTAGTAAGGGTAAGCCCTTTACTAAGTCTAATAAGAAAGAGGTTAATGCCTTATTATTCTATAAAGTCTTTAGATTTATTACTTTTAACCTAGAAAAATATAGAAATCACTGCCTTTTTAACTCTTATATAGTTTAAGAGGTAAAAGAAAAAGGCACTAATAAGCCTTATAAAAAATTAAGGCTAGTAATCTAAGGGTATAGTAACAAAGGAAAAGATGTAATTCTTATGTAATTGCTAACAATTTAATAAGTTAGCTAATAACTTATTATAGTATTAGTACTATTATTAGTAAAAGAGAATATCTTTTTATAGATTTAAGATATTATATAAGCTTATATATAGTCTTAAACTACGCTTAATAGGCTAATTATTATAAGGTTACCTTAATAAATTACTTATTTATATCCTACTAACATAATTATAGAAGTAATTAAGCTGCTTTATAGAATAGCTAAGGCAGGCACTTATTAGTAAGTAACCTATATAAAGTATTATTAAGAAAAGCTTATAATAATAACCTTAAGCTATAACCTATACTTATTAATCACTTTAGATAAAAACCTAGATTTTAGCATTATTAAAATATAAATTAATAACACCCTTAGCCTTAGTAATACTATATTTTTTAAGAAAGAAGAAGCTAAGTTAAAAAACGCTAGGTTTACTATAAAACTAAAGCAAAGGCTAATGTTTAAAAAACCTCTTATCTTTAATAGCTATATCCTCTTATAATATAAAGATAAAAGTATAAAAGTTAGGTAGAAAGGCTAAAGTAATAAGCTTATAATAGTTAAGACTAATAAGCTAAGTATAAAGGTAAAATATATAAGGCAATAAGCTTATAGAGTATATATCTTAATAATCTATTAACTTAAAGCTACTTTTAACCTCTTAATTATAGCATAAGTCTAAGACCCTAACTAAACTAATATAAATAAGCTTAATAAGAGAATTTAGTAGTAAATTAATAATTCCAAATAAGGAATTTAATATATTCCACTTAAGCTTTAATTAGCAGCTTTATATATCTTTATTAATAGTTCTTTTATAAATAATAAAGACTTAAGCTTATAAATTAAATTTATAATAATCCTTAGCAATAAAAAAAAGAATAGTGCTAACACTAAATTTAAGCTTTATAGCAATATTATTATATATAGCTTAATAAAAAGTAGAAGAGTTATAAAAAGTGCTTTTATATTAGAGCTGTATAGAATAGTATAAGGCGCTAATATTGCCTATATAGTAGGCACTATATTAAACGTAATCGCTAAGAAGTTATAAATTCTATAGATACTAATAATTATTTATATAGATTCCTTTTTGCTATATAAATGCCTTATAAAGTTAGGAATAATAAAGGAAAAGAGGCTTATAATAGATATTATAGCCTTTTAGCAGTTATATAAGTAGTAAGAAATTATAGAAATTTACTAGATTAATAGGAAAGATAATATTACAGACTTAATAACAAAGGCAACGCTAAATAAGGCTCTTAAGGGCTTTATTAATATAAATAAGGCTAAAATATAAGTGGAAGAATAGGTTAAGAGGGAAGTAGCTTAATAAGCAAAATTAAGGGGGTTATATATATATATAGTGTTTTTTATAGTTAGAGTAGCTTAGGATTAGTTTAGTATAAAGCTAACTAATTAAAGGCCTTTTTATAGAAGTAAATACTTTAAATTTTATTTGTTTTTTAAGCTACTTTTTAGGCAATTCCTTTTCTTTAAAAAAGAGAGAATTTATAACTATTAAAATTACCCCCTTATAGGAGAACCTTAGTAAAGCTTAAGCGGATTAATAAAAGTAAGAGCAGCACTTCTATTAGGTGTATTCTTATAAATATAGGGCTGCACTTAGGGGGAAAAGTAGGCTAATAATAACACTACTTTTCCCACCTTTTCTAACCTTTTAAGCTAGCTTAGAACCTTTATAGACAAGCTAAATTAGACCCTTTTCTATCACCCTTTTATTATATATAATACCAGCCGGACCAACACTTACTATTTTGCATTTTCTATTATAGTTATAATTTAAGCTTTATAATTAGTAGAGTTCTTTAGTAGGGTTAGTGTTTACTCTTAAAACTCTTTTTAGTTATTTTTAAGTTCTTTTTAGTGTTCTACTAGTTATTTATTAAGAAATTAGTTTTATTTTACTTAATAGGTTTAGCATATATAGTTTAGTATAAAAAGGATTTTTTAGTAGTTTTAGTAGAACTTATATTTTACCTTATTAAAGGCATAGGTTAAGTTATTAATTTAAATTTTATATTTTTATAAGTTAGTAAGGTATATTAAGGGGTTAATATTTTTAACCTAAACTTTACCTTTACTATTATTAAAGGAATTATTAGAAGAGCGCTATCTTTTAGCCTTTTTTCTACTAATTCCTTTTTAATAAAGAGTAGTAAAGAGTTCTCTCTTTTATTTTTATAGTTTTTTTAGTTCTTTTAATTAAGTAATTTACTTCTTAATTACTTAGGATTTTTCTTATATTATAAATAGGGTTAGGGTAAACTTAACTATAATAGGGGTTCCTTTTTATAGGTTTTTTATAAATTAGTTAAGGTTTACTAATGCTTTAAGGGATATAAAATCCTTTATAAATATAGTAGCTAATTATTAGGTAGTAGGTGCTATATTATCTTTAGGTAGCTAAAGAGAAGCTTTAGAATTATTAAGTAGTAAATTAGTAGCTAGGTAAAGGTAATATAGTATTTAGTATATTAACTAAAGCTTACCTTTTTTAAGTCTTTTTATGTGTGTATCTAGGGTTTTTATATGCTAAATAGGTAACTAAGCGTGGGCGCCTAGGCGGCGCACCTTATAAGGTGTGCACACCTTACAGTCTATTTTTTTGTTTTTCTATATAAATAAATTTTATAGAAAATAAAAAGTAGCTTATAAGCCCCTTTTTATAGAGCTAAGCCTTTAATAGGCTTAAAAGGTATATAAAGGAGAAGACATTCCCCTTTACTAGCTGCCTACTAACTATATAAACTATTAATCTAAGCCTACTACTTATAATATTAAATAATTAAATAAAAATCTAAAAAAATTCTACTGCCTTTTATAAGCTAAAATTTAGCGTATTTTATATACTAAAAGTTGTATATTAAGCTTCTAATATTAGTAATAAGGCCTATAGCTTTAGCTGTTACACTATAGAGCCCTTTTAGCTTCTAGCTTACTAAGCCTTACTACCTTAGTAATTTAGAGGGCAAAAGCCTCTATAAACCCCTTATTTTTAATAGGTTATAAGCTTAAAAGTAACTTCCTAGTATCTAAAAAATTCACTAAATTTTATAAAGTATTTAGAAAATTCTTTAGAAATTTACTTAATATTCTATATTAGGTAAAAGACCTAAGAAAGACTTAGAAGCTATTATTTCTTCTATAAAAATAGAATAAATTTACTAAAAGAAGACTCCCTTTTTATAAAATAAAAAAAAATATAGTTATAAAAAAAATTCTACTTTTATAAAAAATAGAATTTATAAGAAAAGAAGCTTTCTTTTCTATAAAAAAGAGAAGAAATTATAGAAAATCCCTATTTTTATAAAGAGCTTATAGAGCCATTCCTCTTTATAAAAAGAAACCTTATAGAAGCTTTCCTTTTATAATAAAGCTTAGAAAATTCCTTTTTTTAAGTAAAGACCTATAAAATTAAGACCTTTATAGGCACTTTTATAGATTTTTAAATTTATAGAGATTTTCTCTTTAATTTTTAGCAGCTATAGAACTTATAAATTTAGGCTTCTAAGCTAAAAGCTAAGAGTAAGCTTAGGTTAACTTAGTAAACTAGCAAATTACTATTTAGAATTTAAGTATTACTAATATCTTATAAAAATTTTTTTGCGAATTCGCCTGCACTGCAACAGCGCTGTAGAATCAACTCTAAACCGCTTAAAAAGTTAATAAAACATTTTATTAAGCCTGTTTACCCCCCTCCCTAATACTGTATTAGTCCTAGAGCGTAGGCGTAATAGGTGGTATAATGCTAATAGATATTAATACTAGGAATTATAGCCTCTTATAAAGTTACTACTACCTAAATATAAGGACTAATAATAATAATAATATAACTGCCCCTTAAGTTAATTCTAAGCTTATTATAAGTTAGGATAAGGCGCTAGCATACTTATATAAGAATTATAATAAGATTATTAAGCTATTTAATATAGGCTTACTAGAAGGGATTTAGGACTTCTACCTCTCCTACTTAGATATAGAAATAATATATGCCTATTATAGTACTATTAACACCTTTAGACTAGTTATAATAAAGAACCTTAAGGAAACTGTTAAAAAGGCTATTAAAAAGGCAATTTAGCTTAGGACTAACTTAGAAACCTCCTAGGCTTTTATTATAGCCTATAGAATAACTACTACTATTAGTATAGCCCCTTTTAGCTAAGAATCTACTTATTAATTAGTTACCTTAGTAGTGCTGCCTTAAGTGCACTATAAAGTCCTTATTAAAGGGCCCTTTATTAGTAAGCTCCTTAAGACTAAGTCTTTAAAAGATATTATTACTACTATTAATATAGCTATTAATACTAAATGCGCTATAGCTATAAGGCGCCTTTATAATAGAGATACTATTATAATATTTAAGGACTTAGCTAAACCTTACTTAATAAGTAAGGACTAGGTTTAATATACGTTTAAACTAAACGTAACCCTTTAACGCTAAGTGTTTAGCGTAATTATTAAAGGATTCTCTAACTATCTTTGCTAAAACTAATTAAAGGAAGATATTATAAAGGCCCTTACTACTACTAATAGCCTTAGAATAGTTAGGGTTATAACTTAGAAACTATATAATACCTTTAATAAAGCTCCCTTTATTATAGGTATTAATAGAGTAGATATAGCTAACTACTTATATTAAGTTAGGGTAGTTTTTAAAGCTAAGATATTTAATGCTAAACTATATAATAATACTATTTACCCTAAATAATACTATAGATACTATAAATTTAGCTATATTATAGTATACTATAAGGCTACCTTAAGGTATAGCTATTATATAGCTAGTTAGTATAAGAAGGGAGAATAATTATACCTAGCCCTTATAGGTAATACCTATAAACATTACCTTAACTGCTTTAGTAGGTACTTAGCTTAGTTCTAACTTTATACTATAGTAAATAAGTAATAAATATAAGCTAAGGCAGCCTACTTAATAAGGCTATGCGCTTTTACTATTCTAAATAGTATAGAATAAGAAGGTTAAACTAAAGTTAAAAGCTATAGCTATTATAGAAAGGTAAGTAGCTTTATAGCCTATAAGAAGTTGCCTTAAAAATAAGTTAGGTATCTTAAGGGAAGTAGGAACTAAACTACTAAGGTATAACCTTCTTTATTAGCTTTAGTAATTTAGTAATATAGTATAATAGATAACTATCTAAGCCTTTAACCTATTCCTATTAAGGGGCTAGCTAAGTATAGTAGCTAACCTATTACCCTTTTATAATAGAGGTATTATACTAAAATATATAAAAGAAAACACACTTAGTGTATATAATACTAGGCGCTTAGCCTAGGACTAATATAGTAGTAATATAAGAACTATATAGTTTTAATTAATTACCCCCTACCCTAAGCTTAGGCTACTATTAACTTACTATATATAGAGGTAGGATAGCTATATATATATATTAGAAATATAGCCCTAAATTATAGATAACTTAGTATAAAATAGACTAGTGCTCTATTACCCTATAAGATATAGAAATCTACTTTATATACTCCTTTAATTTTAAATATAACTAAATTACGCCCTTATATAAACTTATATTAGTCCCCTTAAGAGACTAAACTATACTTATTAAAGACTTTAACTAATATTACCTACTATAGGATAAGTATAGATACACCTCCCTAAGCTATAACGCCCTTTTAATACTTATAACTTAATAGTAACTTAAGCTTATTACCCCTTAAGGCAAGATAACCTAGCAAACCTAAGGCTAATAAAGCAGTATAATTAACTATACTTAGGCTACCTTTAACTTACCTATTAAGTTTATAAGCAGCCTTAACCTAAGTAAATCTAACTATATCCTATAGCTTATTTATATTAAAATAGAAATCTACTAACTAAGAAATAAAAACCTTAAATTTAGCTAAGTATTTATAAATAATAATATTATATCTAGTAAGGCTACGTATTAGCTCTGCTATAACTGCCTTAGGGAGCTACTAAACACCCCTAAAGAGATTAATTTATTTATAAATTAGTTAATAAGTAAGCTTTAGTAAATTACTAGGAAATTAACCCTAAGGAACCCCTAAGGTAGGCCCTATTAATAGCTATAGTAGAATATAAGAGTTAAAGAGGTAGTTTAAGAGATAAAGAGAGCTTAATATTATTAAAGAGTAACTAAAACTAATATAGATTAGTAAACTACTACTAAGGTAGCTAAGACCTAATCCTAAGTAGTTTATAAGAAGTAACGCAATGCCTAAAGATACCTTACCTAATTAATAACTATTAGGCAGCCTATTCTATAAAAATTAAAATAATAAGTATGCCTTTATAGCAGCCTCCCTTCTAATACTTAATAAGTACTAACCTTACTCTAAGGCAAGGGTAATGTAACCTTTTAAGCATATTTCTATAATAAAAAAGCAGTAGTATTTATAGAATAGTTCTTTTCCCTATCTTATACTTATACTAATAATATACTAAAAGACTTAGGAGCCTACCTTAATACTATTATATTCCTAAACTTAGAAGAATTTAATAAAGATAAAATTTATATAGTTATTAAGCACTTAGCTAGCTAAAAAGCACTTAAACTTAATAAGCTCTTAGTAGGGTTCCTTAAGATATATAGTAAGCTATTAGCCTAAACACTAGCGTACTTACTTAATACCTATTACTAAGTTAGGCACTACTTAGCCTTATTTTAAAAGGTAAAAGTAGTAATACTATAAAAACTAAAGAAGTCCCTTTAAAAGCTTTAATAGGCTAAAGCCTAGAGGCTAATATTACTCTTAAGCGTTATAGGTAAGGTTTTAAAAGTAGTAGTAGTAACTTAAATTACTTATATAGCTAAAAAGGGAGGCGCCCTTTCTAATATATAAATAGAAAATAGGGCTAATAGGTTAATAAAGGTAGCACTTAGCATTCTTACTAAAGCTATATATATAATATAGCACTATAGCGGGACTATATTACTCCTTTAGCTAAATATCTCTACAGCCTTTAATACTATATACTACTATTAACTTATATATATAATATTATCCTTAGGCCTCCTTAAGTGGATAGCAGCGTAGACTTAAGCCTTTATAGCTACTAAAATAGTATATCTTTACTTTAAGGGTAAGGCTATTAATACTATACCTATAACTGCTAAGGTTTTATAAGGTTCCCTTATCTCCCCTATACTATTCCTTTTATATATTACCCCTCTTTATATTAAGCTATAGTTAGTTAATTCTATATTAGTCCTAGGGTTCTTAAATAATATAAATATCCTTATCTATAAGCGTATAGTAAAGGATAATTAAGCCTAACTTAAGTAAGCTTAAAAGGTCTACTAAAAATAGTCTATTAAGTTAGGCTTAAAGTTCTACCCTTAAAAGAGTAAACTTATTTACTTTACTAAATACTACTAACTAATAATAACCTTAGTTTAACTTAAAAATGCTACTATTTAGCCTATTTAGTTTACTTACTTTCTTAAGGTATAGGTATATAGAAAGCTTTAATAAAAGACTTACTAATCTAAAGTTATAAGGAAACTAGCTTAATAATAACTTACTCTTACTATAGTTTTAGTATTAATATAAGGGTGCTCTATATAGGATATAAAGATCTTTTATATATAGGTTATTTAGAGCCTAGTTATATATAATATAGGAATATACTACACCCTAATAGGCTGCAAAGGGGTTGCTAAGAGTATAGCTAAAAAGTTTAAAAAAAAGTAACTCTACTATCTTTAGGTTATTATAAGTGCTTATAAAGCTATACCTTAGGCCTTAATAAAAACTAAAGTAGCTATACTATTTATTAATCTCTATTTTAACTTTTAGGTATAATACTTCTATAAACAAATTAAAGTAAATAGTATAGTAAAGAAAATCTAAGGCACCTATATAGTAATTATAACTTAGCTCTAGTAAAGATAATACTAGCGTGCCTACTAAGGCTCTAAACTAGCCTCTTTTATACCCCTTTAACACTATCTCCCTCTATACCTTAATAGACTTAACCCTATTAAGAAGCTTAAATAGAAATAAGCGAATAAATAGCATTAAAAGAGAGCTATAGTATAAGTGTATTAGCCTTACTACACCCCTATAGTAGCTAAGTAAGACCCTAACTTTAGGACTATATAAAAGCTTATATACTTATATAAGCCCTTTAATAAGTATAAGTTATCCTTACTTATATAAATATATATAAAAAAGATTAGGCTTAAATCCTTTCTATATAACTAATATATCTCTAGTATAGATTCCTTTATTTACTACTATTAGCTTAACTTTAAGGACTATTACTATATTATTTTAAACTACTTAAACTATAACTACTTATAACCTTTTAAGCTTAATACGCTACCCCTTTAAAACTATAAAGACATTTAAGTTACGCTTAATATACCTTAGTTTATAAGCTTCCTTAATAAGTAAATACTAAAAACTAGCTATATCCCTTATTTTATATTAGCTATTTACTTTAAGGAGAAATAGGAGCGTAAGGTAAATAAAGTAGTAGAAACTAAATAAAACTAATATAGAGCTAACCTAACCCTTAGCTAAAGCTAAAATATAGCCTAATTTAATTAAAGTAATTTAGTTACTACGTTATTACTAAATATCTTATAAACCTAAGAGGGTGGCAACTTAAGCTAGTAGTAGGATATATAAGGGAACTTAGACGCAATTATAGATTATAGTTACTATTATTACTTATAACTACTATTATCTATTATACCACTACCTATATAAAGAAAGAATAAAAAAAAGAAAGTGCTTAGGCTAAACTTACGTTAGCCCTTAGCTAATCCTGCCCCCCCCTTAGGTCTTATATAGTTACTTAAAAGGGCAGGCCTTATTAGCTACTTTTAGGGCTACTATAATCTACTTTAAGAACCTTAGGCACTCTTTCTTAAAGTATATAGTTAAACTACCCTTACCTTTAGCTTAACCCTCCCCTATCCCCTTTTATTTAATTAGATTTTATACTACTTTTTATAAGCTACTATATCTCTTTTATATATATATTAGCACCTTAAGATTAAAAAGGGGCTAAGTTAAACTTATAAGGGTAGGGATAATGCCTTTAGTTACCTTATTCTCTCTTACCTACTCCTCTTAAGCTATAAGCACCTTTTTAACCTTTACTTTATATAAAAAAGACTTCTTTAGCTATAAATATAGTTAAGCCTTAAGTTAGCTTTAAAGGGAAATAACTTATAAAAGGATAATTTTTACCTTACTTAGTATATTTATAGTAAAGTTTAGTAGGGTTTATAATTAAGTTAGCTATAGTATTATATTAAACCTAACTTAAATCTACTTACTTTTCTAATTAAGATAATATTTTATAATCTCTTTAGACTATATAAAATAGGGTTTATAAGGCTAAGCATAGGTAGTGCCTTTAAATAATATTAGCCTTATACTAATATAGGACTAATAAGGGAACTTACTAGCTCTAAAAAAGAGTCTTTTTTATTTCTTTTACTAGGCATCTTTTAAAGGGAGGAGTTAGTGGGAATTAACTAAGGCTGTAGTAATTCTGCTAAGGTAGTAATAACTAAGGGGCAACTTATAGATAAAGGGGATAATTAAAGAAGAAAAGAGGAAAAAGAGAAGGCTAAAGACCTAAGGGGAAAGCCTCTATTTATCTCCTTAGCTACCTACCCCTATATAACCCTACTACTAAACCTTATAGCTATTAGTTAGCTACTTTACTAATCTAGACTAAACTCCCTAACCTAAATAAAGGCTAAGTTAATGCCTTATTAACCCTAATAAGACTTTAGATTCCTTTATATTACTGCTAAACCTAACTTATCCCTTACTATTTAATAGCTTATGCTAATTAAGGATAAGTAGAATAAGTAAGCTTAAAAGACTTATTAATATAGTTTAACTTATACTAATGCTAACTTAGGACCTTATTAGCTTTTATTAGTTCCTTAGGATTACTACTAATTAGATATAGATCTTACTTATACTTAAACCTTTTTATTCTACCTTTTAGTAACTACTGCTACACTTAGCTTAGTAGATAATATACCTTACTTCTATAGCTAAGACTACCTTAAGGCCTATATAGGCCTTAGTAGTTATATAAATGCGTAGCATATAGGTTTTCCTCCCTATACTAGGGTTTTTCTTATATAGATTAGTAAGATAAGGTACTAAATAGCAGCTGCTACCAGCCGTCTAAGGTAAATAAATAAATAAATAAATAAATAAATCTTATAAAAATTAAAAGATTTAGCTATTATTATAGCTAATAACCTAAAGCCTAAGCTAGCAAAACTACTAGAAAATCCTAATTTTAGTAGAAGTATAAGCTATAAAAAGAATTTTAATAAATTAAATTCCTATAATAAATTAGTTATTAAAGAATTTAATAAAAGGGTGTATAGCTTCCTAAAAGCTATAAGGCTTAAGGGACTAGAAAATTATAACTAATAAAAGCAAGCCCTAGCTATCTAATTTAGAGCTTTAAAGATGCCTAATTTTTTAGATAATCCTAAGGGATTTTCTAGTAATTTAAGTGATCTAAATTAAGCTATTATTCTTATGCTTCTAAGAGATAGCTGTTTTAAGGGCCCCTAAGCTGCTATAATTTAGCAATAAGACCTTACAGAAGCCTTTAGCCTTTTAAAAAGGCAGTATTCTTATAGTACTAAAATATAATATAGCTCCTTATATTCCTAATTTTATAGCCTAACTGTTTAAGGTTATAAGGGATCTTTAAAGGCTTTTAATGCTTTATTTAATAATTTACTAGCTAGATTAGCAATTTCTAGCGTTTCTATAGAGCTTATAAATTAAGTAAATTAGTATTTATAAGCACTAAAATCTACTTTTCCTTAGTAGGCAGAAAGGCAATAATTTATTATAAGGACTAATAGGGCCCTAGGGATCCCTATAAAGGCACTAAATCTGTAATTTTTAATAGCAGACCTGCTAGAAGAGTAGTGAGATAAGAGCTTTACAGTAGCTAAAGCTTTAAATTATAAAGCTATTAGCTCTAAAGAATCTACACATAAGGAATCTAAAGAAAATAAGACCCCTAATTCTAATTCTAAAAAGAATAAGAATAAGAAGAATAACCCTAAAGAAAATAAGGGAAATTCTAAGTCCTTTTCTAAGAAAAAGAAAGGTAAATTATCTAAAAAATCCTTTAAAAAGGCTAAGAATAAGACCTAAGAGGGCGCTTTTATACTAGGTAATTTTAGCCTTATTAGCGGCTTTTTAGAGCCCCTTAGTAGACCTAGCAGCCCTAGTATTAGCAGTGAATCTTTTAATTCTAGTAGTGTTATTAGTACTAAAAGTAAGCTAGGAGATAAGATATCTTTTAAGGCCTTTAACTTTAGCTATAAAGTAAAAAAGAATACCCTTCTTTATAATATAGGCTCTATAGTGCACTTAGTTAACTTTAAAGATTACTTTATAAGGTATACCCCCTATAAAAAGGGGTAAGCTAAGCCTATTTCTACTAATAGGGGACCTATTTATTTAAAGGGATTTAAAAAAGCTAAATTTTTAGTGCTTTATTAGTAAAGCCATAATAAATATAAGCTTTTAGTCCTTTAAAATACACTATATTTTCTAAACTTAGATATAAATATAGTTAGTAGACTAAAGCACTATTTAGTAGGGGGCTATATAAGTAAAAATACCCTATATTTAGCTAATAGGTTTTATATTAGTCTTTTAAATATTAGAAAATACGGTTTTTTCTTCTAAGTAAAAGATAATAATACACCCCTTTTAAGGACCTTTAATAGTAGCTCTTCTAGCTACTATAATAGTTACTTTTGCCACTAAGCTAGCCACCCTATAGAGGTAGAAATACCTTTGCAAAAGCTATCCTAAGCTAGCAAAGCCGCTAAAATTAAAGAATTAGGGGATTTTAGTGATTTAAAACCCCCTAATCCTATAGCCCTTTCTTCCCTAATGCCTATAGCCCTAGGCTGGGCTCCTAAATCCAAAGATTTATAGGGGGTTTTAGCAAACCCTCTTACTGTTTTATTAGAGGCTCTAAAAGACTATAAGGCAACTAAAGGAATTTTAGAGCCCCTAGGTTCGCTAATGCCTCACTAAAAGGCCTATAGCTCCTCAGAAGGGACCTAGTAAGGAGCTAAGGAAGAAGGCCCTATAGGGCCTAAAAGGCCACCTAAATTAGGCAATAAAAGTGATTTTTTAGAGCTTAATTTATACTAAAAATTGCTAAAACTAGCTAGAATTTGGCATATTTAGCTAGGGCATTTAGGGCTTAGCCTTCTAAAGAAAATAAGCTAATTAGCTAATAGAATACCGGATTTTTCTAGTATTAAAGATAAGGATTTTAACTGCTTAGCTTATAACCAAACTAAAGCAGTTAAAAAACCTAGTAAAAATCCTATCCCTAACCCCCCTAAAGCCCTTAATAGAATAGAGGGGGATATAGTAAAAATAAGCCCTATTCCTTATAATAGGCATTAAATTTGCTTATTTCTAGTAAATTAAAAGACTAAATTTAAGTAGGCTTTACAAATTCCTAATAAGAAAGGCCTTACTATATTTTTAGCTATAAAAGGCTTCTTTAGAACCCTAAAGAACAAATTTAGGACCTACCCTAAACATCTATATTTTAATAGAGGTAAAGAAATTAATTCTGCTTTATAAAGCTAGCTAGCTAAAAAGGGGATTAAATTTACTACTTCTTCCCCTTATATTTATAAGTAAAATATATTAGCTAAGCGTTCTATTTATGTTATTATAGATAGAATACAGGCTACCCTATATTAGTCTGGTTTACCTTTATTTTTATAGAATTTTGCGCTTTTTTAGTATTAAATTCTAAAGATTTATTAGTAAATTCTATAAAACTAGCGTGCCTAGCATAATTATTAGCTAATAACTTTAATAAGCCTTTTAGGCCTAATTATAGCTCTCTTAGGGCTATAGGCTCTTATTATAAAGTCCTAATTCTACTAAAAAAAAGGCCTAAAGCTTAAAAGCTAGCCCCTAAAACTATGCTTAGAAGGCTAATTACTATAGCAGGTTCTAAGACCTATATAGTATATATTCCCTCTAAGAAGCTTATAATAAAAACTAGCTTTCTTAAAATTATAGAACCTATATGCCCTATTTCTAGCAGCCTTTCTAGGCTTTTTATAAGGAATAGCTCTTTAGAGGGGGATTTTCCCACTAAAAATGCCCTAAAACCCTCTATAATTTTAGAGGGGGCTAAGGAACCCTTTAACCCTCTTAGAGGAAGTAATTCCTTAGAGGGGGAATAATAATCTAATAAGGTTATTCTTAGTAATAAGGATTACCCTATAGCTAATAAATAAATAGTTAATTTAAAGCTTAGCTAAGCCCTTAGCCCTAGGGATCTAATTTCCCTAAATTCTCTGCAATTACTGCCTAAAAAAATCGATTTAAATCCAGAAAAAATGGATATTAATATAGGGGCTATAGTATAAAAAATCTGCTATAAGGCACAACTAAAAGCAAAAGAAAATATACTTAATAGTAAGCTAAAAACCTAGAAGTAAGCTTTAAATTCCTTAGAAAAGACTAAATAGCTAAAAGCTATATTTAGTAAATTTAAGCAACTTTTAAAGGCTAGAACTTTTAAATTTATAGAGGCAGACTAAGTCCCTAAAAGCTAGAAAGTTCTAAAAAATCGCTTAATATTAAAAATAAAGAGAGATAAAGAAAATAATCCTTTAAAATATAAAGCTTAGCTTATTATAAAAGGATTTATATAAATAGAAGGTTTAGA
>SRPV01000685.1:0-15319 GCA_018360135.1 Claviceps sorghi | reverse complement strand
AAAAAAAGTCGTGAATGAAACGTGTCATAGTCATTCAAGGAAGCAGCAACTTTTATTTACAACAGATTCCAGCGCCTCGCTCGAGTAGTGTAGCCCTGGTCCCAAGTCCGTGAGTCTACAAGTCTGTTCACGCCGCAAAGCGTCCTCGTCCTCGCCCTCTGCTTCCCCTCGTGCCTCGTCCAGCACCCCGCCCGCCGCGTTGATCGTGGTGGCTGCCCCTCCCGCGTCCACTCGAGCTCCCGTGCTGAGGGGGCGGCACGTTGTGGTAGCCTTGGCTCGACGCAGGAGGCTTGGCTGGCAGAGAAGGAGGGGGAGCAGGAGGATAGGCTCTTGACCGTTGGCCGGCGCGCGGTGGCGGTCCCGGAGGCAGGGGCGGCTGTCCGGGGAGAGGTGGTTGGACGTTGTCGCTTCTGCTTGTGCGACTGCCCGCCATCGGGGGCATCTGGATGTTGCTGGCCAGGCGGATTTTCCCACCACCAGCCGAGGCGGAAGCAGCACCACCTCTCCTTGGTTGCCCTTTCGCTCTTGTGCCCAGAAACTCCACCTCGGAGTCGTCCGTCTCGGAAAAGTGGACAATGTTGGCCGTCCGCGCAGCATGGCCCCGGATTTTGGTTTCAGGCGCGCGCAGAGACGGTTTCCTGGCGGCCGCTTGGGCGGTTTCCTCAATCGACAGCGCGTTGCATTTCGGGTCTATGTACATGTCGCAATGCCGCTGTGACCAGGTCGGATTGGCAGAGACGCCGCGGCGGTGTCTGCAGTCCCCCGAGAAGTGATGTGTGCTGCCACAGACAGAACACGAGCGAGGCAGGCGGACGACTCGGTGGATGGTCTGCGCGTCTGGATGAAACGACCGCCACAGCTCCGTGCAGTTCCCTTCCAGGTGGTCCTCGGACCGGCAATATGCACATGCCAGGCCCTCTTCCCTCGTGAGCGCAAGCTTTTCCGAGCACGTCGTCGCTTTGTGGCCGAGCTGACGGCATTTGTCGCACCGTGTCTGGATGCTGGGACAGCAAAAGTCCCAGTGATCCGAACTGTTGCAGAATCGACACTTGCATCGTACGCAGTGCGCGGCTCGGTGGCCTTGGCCGCCACACAAGAGGCACATCGTGCTTGGGTCCGCGGCCGATGGAAAGTATCGTCTCTGCTGCTGGAGCTCCTCCTCCCCAGTTGGCACGTCCGTCCGCACGACAGTGGTGTCTCCATTCGGTTGTTGTTGTTGTTGTTGTTGTTGTTGTTGTTGTTGTTGTTCCTCTTCTCCTTGCTCTTGTTCCTTGTCTGATGACGAGGTTTGGGTGGCATCGCTCCTCACTTCTCCCTCCTCCGTCGACCCTTCATATCGGGTTGGCTCTGCAGCTTTCCCGTCAGCAACAGCCTCAGCAGCAGCCTCAGCGACAGCCTCAGCGACAGAGCTCTCGGCGGCGGGCTCGGATGCGTGGACCGTGCCATTTGTACTCGACCTGAGGAACTCGGCTGCACTCCGAATCGTGCGGCTGATGTCTGTCCTCTTCGCCGCCAGTTTTGCAGCCCTCTTTTTAGACGGCCGTACTTGCTTGTGTTGATTTATGTAGAATAAAAACGCATCCAGAGCCACAGCGTGAGTCATGGCCGGGACGCTCTCTGCGTTGTGCTGGCAGAGAACCTGGGTCCAACCCTTGAACCTCGTAGACCATGAGGCCCCCTTTTTGAGGTCGAGGGCGGGGAGCTTGAGCGTCGACGAGCCAACTGTATATGTAATTGGATTCGGCGGCATGGTTGAGGTAGGAGCCCCTTCCCCGTCGTCGTCGGCCTCAGCATCGTCCGTCCGCGGTTCTGTACTCGACGTCGGGTTCGATGCTGGCAGCGAGGATTTCGAAACCGCACTCGTGCCCGGGGCAGACTCGAGGCCGACTCTGCCAGCCTCAAGAGCCGCACGCGGGTTGGGCTCGTTGTCCGACTCGTCAATTTCCCCTTCCTCTGAGCCTCCTTGAGCGCGACGGCCCCGGGCAGAAGAGCTCAACTTGGCTCTTTTGGATCCGCGCGGGGGAGAGTCGTCGTCGAGGTCCGAGGCTGGTGAAGAGCCGTCCGGACCACTCGGTTCACGTCCACCATTGCGAGGTCGCTTCTGTCCAGATCGTCCCCGTTTCTCTCCAGTCTCTTCGGACGACTCTGTTTCTTCTCCTTGTGTCGAGTGCGCGCTTTCCTCACTCCCCAGCTCATCGCCGCTCGACCCTGGACGAGTGACGTGCCCCGCCTCTTTGTTCTCGACGCTCATCTCGCGCTCAAATCGGGAGCTGCCCAGCGCATGCGCCTCTCGCACAGCTCGTTTCCTAGGCCGATGCGCGCTCCTCAAAGTTTGGCAGATCTGGCCTGCACTGGAATCCGATCCTCGCGGACTGCGTCTCCAGCGATCGTGTGGGATGGGATCGTCGTCGTCGTCGTCGTCGTCGTCGTCGTCGTGGCAAACATGTAACAGGAGTCACACGCGACAAAGCGACAAGATTTTACGCGCCTCGCATGTGGGGCACCACGAAGCTGCGAAAGAAGAAAGGAAAAAGAAAGGGCTGCGTGAGACACGAATTGAGAATTGCGTATATAGCGATTCTGGGAGCAAGCAGATTCTTTCCTGCTGTCTTTTGTTTTTTTTTTTCTTTCTTTGCTTTGCTTTTTCTTTTTTTTTTCATGTGACGATCGCAACATCTGAACCAAAAAAAAAAAAAAAAAAAAAAAAAAAAGTGGTGAGCTCAGTATGAAGAAAGTTGCTTGCTAGGTCCTGTCCTAACCGAGGCTTAGCCGCGCCATATCCATCGGCTGTAAGTCTAAACTCGTGCTTTGGCAACGACGTTTCTCGTTTCAGGAACGGCGGGGAATTGACTCTTTTCTTTATGTATTTCTTTTTCTTTTCTTTTCTTTTTTTTTTCCCTGAATGAGCACCCTCATCCTTGGCCTCTCGTTACCGAAAGTGCCAACAAGTCCCGGGGTTTTGGCTGGGCTTGGCTGCCGGACGACCAGTGCTGTCATTTTAATGATCCTCCGTTCCTGGAGGGGAAATTGACCCGTCGCGTGGATGCTTGCTATGCTATGCGGTAGGTTCTGAAACAATATACTCTATACTCTATGTACTGTACATACAGTATGCATGATGTACTGTATTCTTACAGGTTTGTTCGCAGGTTTTTTCACATGTATGTATGTCACATGTACTTGTTGCACACGAGTGAATCGCGTGATGCCCCTTCCTGTTGGCAAATACTACCCGACTCCTTTCCAGGGAGAAGCAAGAAGCATACAGGGTAGGCTGGCTATCGTGGTGCCGGCCAGGTAGGAAAAGTGGGCGGGCGGGCGTGGGAAGGAGCGACCAGACCACGGTATGCCTGCTTGTCCCTGAGCGGAAGCGACATCCCCTGCTGCCAGCTTCGGCCTTCGGGGCCCCGTTGTTTTGTCACTCTTCCATTGCCATCGGCCCGTCGTCTCGTCGTCTCGTCGTCTCGTCGCCTCGTCTCGTTGTCACATCGTCCCATTGTCCCATCGGCCATCATCTCCCATCACCACCTTCGCTGCCTGCATCCCATTTGTGCGTGTCGCTGTCGCCTCGTCCAGACGCTGATCGAGCCTCTCGCTCTCTCTTCATTTGTAAACGCCCTCTACCTGCATCCATCTATACATACATACGCAGAGTCGCTGTCTGGACCCCTCGACTTATCTCTCCTGCCCTTGTCTGACGGACGCTCCCCGGGGCACTCAAACCTTCTCAAAGCTCTCTCTCCAGCTTCGTCGAAACATCATCCGCTGGGCATCCTCCAGCTTGTGTGCCAGGTCCCGCAAGACCAACCGTCGTCGTCGTCGTCGTCGTCTTCTTCTTCTCGCGTTTCCAGCCCCGAATTGAATCAGCATATTCCGTCACACCCATCCTGCATATCCTCGTAACACCGTCTCGTGGTTGGCGACTTTGGAGAATCCGCGACACCCTCGATTATCGCCGCTCGCCGTCACAAGACTTGGTAGTCTTGCCCTCTCTTCTTCCCCCGTTCTCGACAATACCGCCAAACTGTCTTCCCCAATTCTCCTCCAGCGTACCGTTTCCTACGACCCGGGTACCAAACCTCCGCGTCGTGGAAGCACGTATTTGGACATGACGGACCGCAACGATTCAATCCGTAGGAGGAGATCTAGTAGCATCCTGCAAGTCTACCACGAACCTCCCGAGACTCTCGAGCAGATCAGTGACCAAGCTGCCCTGCCCAACTTGAACGCCAATTGGACGAGCGCAAAAGGTACGCTATACTTCCATCCTCTGCCTGGTAAAGGCTTCCGTCTCCCTTTCCTTTTACCTCATGAAGCCTCGCCCCGTACACTAAACTTCAAGAGGTGGGGGAGGGAGGGGTGGACAAGAGGCCAAAAAAAAAAAAAAAAAAAAAAAAAAAAAAAAAAAAAACAATATCGTCTGATGGTTGTCGCCTGACATCTCACCCCCCTATGCGCTTGCAAAGTTTTGGTTAGTCACTGACAACGAGCTACAATCTCCATATAGGGGCCTGGACCATTCACATTGTTTTAATCGCCGCGCTGAAAATCTTCTACGACATCATTCCCGGGGTCTCGCAGGAGACATCATGGACGCTGACGAATATGACGTACATGTTTGGCTCCTACCTCATGTTTCATTACGTTCGTGGTGTTCCGTTTGAATTCAACAGCGGGGCCTTTGACAATCTGAATATGTGGGAGCAAATCGACAATGGCGCCCAATACACGCCCACCAAGAAGTTTCTTCTTAGCGTCCCCATCATCTTGTTTCTTTTGAGCACGCACTACACGCACTACGACTTGGCTTATTTCATCATCAATTTCATGGCTGTATTAGCTGTGGTAATTCCCAAATTGCCGTTTGTACGCTGGTCCTCTGTCCTTTTTTTTTTTTTTTTTTTTTTTTTTTTTTTTTTTTTTTTTTTTCCTTTTTTTTGCCTCTTTTGGCCCCTTGTTGAATCAAAGGTTCTTCTCTGCTAACTTTTTTGGCGCGAAACTAGAGCCACAGAATGCGATTTGGTCTATTCTCAGGCCCACCCGAGGAGGATTAGGGCTTCGTATCGGAACTCGCAATGCGGTCAATGGCGCGTGGCTGATATATGCCAACACACCAAGCGCCATCTATATGACAGCGGCGGCCCGGTCATTATACAAACATCCAAAAGAAGAGGTGTCATTGGGTCATGGTGTCATTGTGTTCATGGTGGAGTCGGAAAGGGAGGAATCATAACAACAATAGCGAGCATAGTCTGGTGCGTGTTCTCCCACTACGAGAAACAGTTTTGTCTTTGGTCAGTGGTGGCGTTTGAAGACGAGGATTTTGAGATCTGGACACCAACAGCAGTTTCTATCCTGCTCTCGTATTCCGTACGCCAATGATTTACTAGTTGAAAGCAAAGATGGTCCAATTGGCTATGTGTGATTTTGACGAAGTGGCAAAGTTTTTGAAAATTGTTGAGGTTCCTAACGCCCTCGGCCGAGACAGAAAGCACGACTCACCACCAAATTTGAATGTTTGTCTCTTCCGACGCGCGCGGGGGTCCCAGGTCAAGCTTGCTGAAAAAAGCCGGTTTGTAAGGAACCAGGTGTCCACAATGGAAAGAGCAGACGTGTACAGGCATTGATGACGTGGTTGGGTAATGTCCTTTTGCCTTGTCAAGGTGGCTGGCTGACTTGATCCGTCCTGGACTTCGTGGCTCTCTCAGAGTTTCGCGGTCCGTATGGACATTCTCTAGTGTTTGGACGGACCCACGACCAAAACGTCATGGGAGATGTGCGTGTCTGTCGCCACGTCGTGTGCAAAAAAGGCGTCATATTGAAGAGGCCTTTTGCCTCTCGCTCTCGCTCACGAGGCCGCTCAAGGTTCGACTAGCCAGCTGGACGCCAATTTGCCAGTTGGTCCAAGAAAGAAAAATCGATGATGAAACCAAGGTAGATGTGGTGATTGCGCAATTCTGCATGGGCAGCGAGCGGTATAAAACCAGGCGACGTTCCCGGAAATCGATGGATTTCTTCTTCTCCTTTACGCTCGCGGCGCAAAGGTGCTTCTTTTCCTCTTTGCAGTATTGCATAGTTGAATCGAAAGTTGGCTTGGCTCTTCTACACGTCTTCTTTTTCTTTTGCGTTTTGCCTCTTGCCCATCTCTCTCTCTCTGAGTCCTAAACCCGCCTTTCTGTTCTGCCTCTCCCATCGCAACACCCAAAGTCCAACAAGAAAAGGATAAGGAAAAAAAAAAAAAAGGAAAAACACGTCAAGATGAAGACGCGGACTCTTGTCCTCTTGGCCGGGGCTGCCGCTGTCCATGGCATTCGGCTACCCCCGGCTCCAGCATCCGGGGAGGATTTGAACGGGAAGCCTCCCGTCAATGTGGCCGAGGTTCAGGATGCCTCGACGGCCGCGGGAGGGCAGCCCGAGGATGACGCCGGACAAAACGGTGCCGTCTTGGACGTTCTCATGAAACTCAAAAGGCCGGTTCCAAGCCACCTTCCTCATGTTCCCGGCCACACGTTCGTACCCCAGGTGATGTACGAGAAGAAAGACTCCGAGGGGCACGACATTCCGGCTGCGCCGGCCGACCCGGAGGCGAACACGCCGGCGAAGCTCTTTTGGGCCGAGAGGGCCCTCTGGCCTTACCCTTCCCCCTTTCCTCGGGAGACGCCCGATCCGTTTGTGCCGCTGCCGGAGCCGCTGCCGATGCCGCCGCAGCCTCATACGACGACGGTGAGCGCCGGTCATCATCATCACACGCATCACTCGCACGAGGGTTCCGGCAAGGGGCATGCCACCAGCAAGGGGCATGCCACCGCCACCGCCACCGCCATCGCTACTTCTCCGTACTCTTCGCATGCTCACGGTCTGTTCCCGCACTTCACCCTTAATGTGCGTCATAGCGATGGCGCTCCTGCCGCTACCGCTCCTCCCACCCCGAATCAAAAGCCAAGGATCCCCGAGAACCCCGGGGATCTCGATAACCCAGAGGACCCCGAGGACCCCAAGGATCATGAAGTGCCCGACCATGACGATAAGAACGACGGTCAGCCTCCCAAGTATGGAAAAAGGTCCGATAAGGGGTTGCTTGACGGCCACTTCACTCAGCCGGTCGTAATCCCTACCCAGCCGTCTTTCGGGAACTGGCAGCTCGAGGTGGCCAAGGAGCCCAAGGAGCCCAAGAAGCCTAAGAAGCCCGAGGAGCCGAAGCCCCCCAAGCAGCCCGAGGAGCCCGAGGTGCCCGAGGTGCCGAAGCCTCTCGAGAAGCCCAAGAAGCCCGATGTGCCGAAGCATCCCAAGAAGCCCAAGAAGCCCGAGGAGCCGAAGCCTCCCAAGCAGCCTGAGGATCCTGAGGACCCTCCCAAAGAGCCCGAGGAGCCTGAGGAGCCCGAGAACCCCGAGGACCCCGAGGACCCCGAGGACCCCGATGACCCCGATGACCCCGAGGATGCCAACGACTCCAAGGATGACGATGAGAACAACCACCAGCCTGTGACGAAGCGTGTGAAGCGCAACCCTCCCGCCCGGCCCACGGACAGCTCTCTCACCAAGCCGGGTACCTGGACGGTCAAGGTGCACCGCAAGACTACCTCGACGCACTTGGCGAGAACCCATCATCACCACACGAAGAAGCCCCCTACCACGTTGCCCACGTTCAAGAAACCCACGACGACCAAGACGCTCAGCTTCGTGAAAGCCACGACGACCGAGGAGCCCACGCTGACCCATCATCTCGCCGCCCGTCTGGCGCCCCCAACCAGCGTCCCAACCGCCTCGTCTCCCTGCTTCCACACCACGAGCACGCCCGTCGCCACCGAGGGATCCCCCCTCGCGACCAGCAACGGCACCGACGTCCCCACGCATACCCCCCTCAGCGGCGCCGGCAACACCATCGCCCCAGCCATGGCCGTGCTTGCCGCCCTCGGCGGAATGCTCCTCGTCTAAAACGATCCCGGCGAAAAGGGGGGAAGGCATCACGCGAGGTTCAGAGGCATGGGCTTCGGAGGCCCCCTGTCGAGAACCCAGCATGATGCCTTGCTGCCTTTTTCTGCGTGGCAGTCCTGCTCGCTGGCAGACTATGGAGGCGTGCGTGCGACCTGGGTCGTTTCGCGCTTTTCCAGACTGGCCTTTCCAGACTGACCGAATGTCGGAGGGTCTGAAGCTAGCCAGCTTTTTTTTTTTTTTTTTTTTTTTTTTTTTTTTTTTTTTTTTTTTTTTTTTTTTTTTTTCTCCTTTTTTCTGTTTTTGTCTTTCGTGCGAGAAGGGTGGGGGCGGCTTGGTTGATGCGTTGGCAAGATGGCGGATCATGTCTGTCGTCTTTTGTGCGCGAACTTGTGTTGCGGTGTGGCTGGTGTTGGTGTTGGTGTTGGTCGGGATACCAATTTGTTTGATGCTGCGCTAGTATGGTTCCATCGATCTAGGTTGATACTGCTAATATGGTTCCATCGATCTAGGTTGATGCTGCTAACATGGTTCCATCAATCTAGTTTAACACTGCGCTGATAGAATTCAATCTAGTTCAACTGTGCCAATGGTAATCATCCAGTCATGACTAACCGTGGTGACGTGGCTGGATGACGAGCCTCGTTAGCAAAAACCTTGTCGCTTGGCGTCCAATGTCCTCGCATCAGATGACGCGTACGTGGCATGGTCACGTCCAGGCCGGGCATGGCACGCAACAGAGGGGCATCCAAAGACAAGACGCGTGGCCACGAGTCGATGGGCCATGATGGCTATTACTATGCTATTACATGATGATTTTCGTGACTGGCTTGTGTGTTGACGTGTTGAAAGGGTGAGACGACGGGCGTGTTTGTTTGAGATGACGTTGGGATGTTGATGGGCTGTGTAGTGGGGGACAAGAGGGAAGTTGGGAAAGGGGAGTAGTTTAGCAAGGGGGGAAGAGATGATGAAGCAGTAAAGGGGGATGATTCAAAGAGGAAACTAAGGAAAAGAGAATAATGATTAGGGAAAAGGAAGGAGAAAAAGGAGAAGAGAAAAAGGTGATAAAAATGGCAAAATAAAGAGGAAAAGAAGGAAAAGAGAATGATAATTAAGGAAAAGGAAGGAGAAAAAGGAGAAGAGAAAAAGGTGATAAAAATGGCAAAATAAAGAGAAAAAGAAGGAAAAGAGAATAATAATTAGGGAAAAGAAAGGGCAAAAAGGAGAAAAGAAAAAGGTGACAAAAATGGCAAAATAGCCAACGAAACTCCCCCCCCCCCCGGCCCCCCCCGGGCGTCGACACTGCATGACCACCAACCATAAACTCATGATAACGAAACTTCCCCGACACTCGCCACCGCCAAGCGCACACACGTCTACCAGAAGCGGCGTCGTCGACCCCGCGTCGCAGGAGCACCGCCCTCACCCCACGACTCCTTCTGCCGATCCGACGTCTTGTTCCGCCCGCAGCAGCAGGTGACAAAGACAATGGCCGCGCCGATCAGCGTCAGCACCGCGGCCACCAGCACGAGCCAGATGCCGGATCCCCATTCCGCGCGGCTGACGCGGTGGTCGTTGACGTGGCGCTTGAGGGTGCTGAAGGCGACAAAGTCGCAGATCATGGCCACGACGGTGGCCGCGAAGGAGAGGAGCGAGACGAGCGACGCGAGGAGGGAGCCCAGGACGCCGGCGCTGACGCAGAGGAGCAGCATGGCGATGAAGCACAGGCCCAGGGCAATGGGGTGGAGGACCATGACGCGCGTGAGGCCCTTGATCGTGTCGGCGGAGGCGGTGCCGAAGCTGGTGCCGTCGAGGCTGCGCATGAGGGCGGCTGGGTTGTAGCCGACGTGGGAGTGGGAGCATTGGTCCGAGGAGGAGCTGGATTGGAGGAGGTGGTTAGCAGGGGACGCGAGTTTGGTGGTTGTATTGGGTGTGGGGTGTGTGATGTTTAATGTTGGTGTTTTGTTTGGTGTTGGTCTTTATCCATGTATAAGCACACCTGGCCAGACTCACCGATACCCCCGTACGCAATACCCAAACGTGCCAAAGGTGACCTCCTGAGCCGAGGCCGTGTTTCTGCCCAGACGGACGTGCATCATGGAGAGGCCGTGGACCACGGGCGCCGTGACGGTCACGACGAGGAGGAGCACCAGCGCCACGAGCAGGCAGAATGTGCCGACGTGGTGGACGGATCTGCCGAATCCCATTCTGCAACGAGTTTCTCGTTCTCCTCGTTCTCCTCCCTCTCGTCTTTCTTTTCTTTCCTTTAATAATATTCACTGTATTCCTTCTTCTTCTTCTTCTTCGCCCGAGTCTTGGGCCTTGTTCTTTCTTTCTTTATGCTGTACCGTATAATGTACGCAACACCAGACAACGGGTGCCACGGGCGATGGATGAGTGGCGTCTGAAGAGGGTCGGCGAGGACGGAGCGACGGCAGAGACGGCAGAGACTCGATGGTACATGAACAAGCTGGTCTGGGGACGGAAACGGGCAAGCATATAAAGCATCGTGCATGTATTACATTAGGTATCAAGAACGTCCCATGTCTGAGTCTGACCAAAGTGGAGCGACGACCCCGGCCTCCAAGTTTGTCACTGCCTCGGGCGTGGCGCGGCTGGGAGCGGGCCGTCCGTCAGCGCTGGGGTTGCTTACGCGACGTCATTTTTCGAGTCGAATACAAGGAAAACCAGTTTTTTTTTCATCATCCTAGTCCCCGGTGACACGAACTGCCTTCTGGGCCGGGGGTCTTGCGTGTCTTTTGAGCAGGAAAAGGGGGAGGGGGGGGGGCGGCGACGTGTTCGCCACAAGATGCGAGAATGAGGTCAGACAAGATGAAACAACAACATCTCCAACGTACTTTGTACTATCCGACGGAGAAGGAGCGGGGAAAACGACGAATAGAGCAGGCCAGCGTCGTGGCATAGCCTGCTGCGCCATGCCCTGCCTCCAGTCGGCCCATATGCAAAGAAAACAAGTCTCCGACGCGTAATCGCGGCCAAGATCGTGGTGCTGCCATTCGTCATGATTTCCTGTCATCTTGGGCGGCCCGTCGCTGCCAAAGCCGGGCAACTGCCAATCAGGCGCATAGAACATGGATCCTGTCGCTGTGCCTTGTTGGAGACGAGCGTTGGTCTCCCACATTGCATATGCATGTACCAGGCATTACATACCATGGGAGGCCGCCCGACGTGGCATGTGCCAGACTGCCAGACTGCCAGACTGCCAGACTGCCAGACTGCCGTTCCCGTTTCGAAACCCATCGCATGTGCTACTGTGCTCGATGTGTGTACTACGTGAGCGTAGGCAAAGCCATGAGGCTTGATTGGGCGGCTTTGGGCTGTGGCCTTTTTGACAAGACTTGACAGCACAGAAGCACGGTGCCTCGCAGTCGGCCGGCCAGCTTCGGTCCCTGACCTCAACATGCCATGTGAGAGAAAAGCATAGCGTTTTTCGAGCTACTCGGCCTTTGAGCTGGTCATTTTGGTTGGGAGCCAGTATTTCAGCTGCATGCGCTCAAACTTGCCATCAGTGATCTTGTTCGGTTTGCACAAGCCTGGCTCGAGCAGCCAATATGCCAGTCCTTCGGACGCCACGGTCCGGGGCAGCGAATGCTTGAGGATGGACACCACCAAGGATTTGTCTCGGGTATAGGTTGTAGGCCATGAATAGTGCAGCGAAGACCGGGACATGGCAAACTCGTGCATGTAGTCGGGCTCTGGAAATATGTCGAGCTTGAACTGTGCTGCTTGATGTTGCTGCTGCTGCTGCTGCCGTTCAGAACCAGAGGCGAATCCGTCGTGCAAGGCCGCCCCGTCATCACCGTTTGTAGCCGATTGCTCTTGAGAAGAATTCAACACGGACGGCCGGGTGCTGTCGGTATTGAAGGCGTTGGAGCTGTCCCCCTCTACCAAGTCGGCAATGTCGATATCCGTCGTCTTGAGGGGCGCGGGCATACGGTACACGAGAGGACTGCAAGTGATGAGTTTTGTTGCCGTGCTTGCTTCCTTGGTGAGGGAGATGAAATTTGCGTGTTGGCCCTGTCATTTCAGCACCAATTGTTAGAGATGCTTGAACTTTGACGACGACGACGACGACGACGACGACGACGTCGACGACGACGACGAAATAGGTGCAGAGAGAAAGAAGAGAGGAAGAAAAAGGGGCCAACATACAGGTGCCATTTGGAAGGCCTCGATGGATCCATACTGCTCCAAAACTTGCAACACGGAGCGACGCTCGGCAAATGTGATTGGGACGGGAGAAACAAGCACGCGAATAGATCGTTGAGCGATGGATCGACGGGCGAGACTGGCGGCGGATTGCATCTTGCAAGGCGTGAGGCGTCCTCGTGGGCTCTGGCGGAGGGCGAGATATCTGGTCGGGTAGAGTGGACGACGTGCAAGGCTCACGGCCAAGTTGAAAACATAAAAGTACACATGTACCAAGAATCAGGCTGCGAGGGAGGAAGGGACCGAAAAAAAAAAAAGGCCCGCCAATGGTAGCGTTGCAACGGCGGCCGGGTGGAGACCCTGGCCCGAGCCCACCAGTCAGAAACCGTGCCTGGGCAAGGCTGCGTGCGTGGACTTTGGTCTTTCTTCCATGTTCTCCATGTTCTCCATGTTCTCCATGACTGGTCGACGACGGCTTCACCCGCGAGCCATGTCGGTCGACCCACGAGAACCATCCATTTGTACGCATCGGCAGACCTGCCATTAGCATCAAGGGGATTGAAGGGCGTTGATCACATCATCCAGTCCAACGAGCTCTGCGCGTCGACTGGCGCGTGCTTGCGTCCTGGCGACGACCATCACCTGGCCAGTCTCTCATCCAAGCTTCACTCGGCTGGACGAGTTTCCGCAGGTCCTCATTCGAACAGACAGGTGTCGGGGAAACGGGAAGAAGAAATGGCAACGCCCACAGCCATGAAGCATGCGTCCTCGCAACAAGGTCGCACTCCCTCTCAGCTGGCAGCGGCAACGCCTCCCGTCTCGACGCCCTTCTCCAATGCTGCCCAAGCTGTCTTCTCTCCGCGCGGGCCCAGGTCATCTCCTCAGCAGGTCAAGAAATCCCCGGCAACCTCGAATTTCATGAGTCATTCAGGCATGGCGGCCTTTAACTTTGACAGCCCCTCGACCGCCGCGGCCATGAGCGCCCTGGGAATGGGCGCGTCCTTTGACATTGGCCTCGACAATGTGGGCGTTACCGGCCTCGATGCGATTGGAGCGGCGCTTGCGAACGAGGATGACAAGTTGAAGCGGCTGGATACGATTATCGACATACTCAGTGTTAGTTTCCCCCCTCCTCTTCCCTCCTCTCCCCCTCTTTTCTGTCCATCGTTTCCCTTGATAGAACACGCGCTGACATGGACCGTAGACAAAAAAGGGACTTGTCAGCGAGGCCAGTCTCGAGCGCCTGGCGCAGCGTATCGGCTTGGAGCTGCTCTCCGAGGAGCAAAGGACGCTTCAGGGACGCAAGATAAGAACACTGGCCATTGCGGGATCAGCGATTGCGCTCGACATTGTTCTCGATAACAATGTTGTGCAGAGCGTTTCTCTCGCCTACCACGGCTCGGCTCCCTCCGTGGCCGAGCACATGGACGCTGCTGGTCAAATTCTGCTCAGGGACTTGACTATCCAGCCAGGTCAGAGTCCGCTGACCAAAACCCTCGAGAGCTTTGCTTGCAACTTTGAGCGTCTGGCTAGCTTGGATAAGCTCAGCATTGTGCCAGGGCTGGATTGTCATGAAGCTCTGGCGGGCATCTACACTAGCCTGGCCAGACTGTACCAGTGGGACCTGTCGAGCTTGCGAGAGGACAGCGCCATCAAGGACAAGTCTGACATCCATCTTGGCAACGTCGTCATGTGCTCCAGACACGGACGGCCGGCCATGCACGACAGGGACCGGGTCGGCCTGGTCTTGCAGTACTGGAAACAGCACCGGCATACTGTGCCCCGTTCCGGCGATGCTGGTCTGGCCTCGTTGAGCGAGAAGAGGGACAAGATCTGGTCTCTTCTTCTGGGATGCGCCGCCCTCGACGGCATGGGTCTCCCGCCGGTCCGCGTCTCGGACAACTGGATATCCAAGAACATCACCCGAGAAGACACGACGTTCCGCCCCCCCAAAACAATGCTCGACTGGCAGGAGCCCGACAACATTTCCCTGCCGCCGTCCGACGACAACAAAGATGCCGGCATGGATCTGCTGCAGCCCGATCTGTCGACCACACGAGTGCCGCGCGTCATGTTCACCGTCGCCTTTGACCCCCCCGTTGTGCTCCCCCAAAACGACTGGGCCCGTCTCTACATGTGCGCCGGCGTCAACCCGCCCAACATCCAGAACGAGATGATGCATCGAGGACTGCCTCCCGCGCCGCCCACCTTTGACAGCTTACTCTTCCCCTTTCCGCCGGGCGTCAAGATGGACCCCAGCGAGCCGCGAGCCATCCCGCGTCGGCGGCAACTGCTGCACGGCTTGGACGGCAGAGTCACGCACCACAGCAATACCCTCTTCATCTACAAGCCCATCTACTCGCAAACCGTGTGCGAGATGCCCTTTTCCCATCCCCGACAGCTGCTCGACATGCTGCCCCTTTTACGGCAGTATGCATTCCTATCCACGCTGCTCGAAAACAGCTTTGGCTCGCAGACGACCACGCCCTGCGAATCGTCCCCCAAGCTGTCACCGAGGTCTTTTCCGTCTTTTCCGTCTTTTCCGTCTTCTCCTTCTCCTCCTTCTCCCTCTTCACCACCGCCAAAAGGCGAGGGCTGGCCGCGTGCAGACACCAAGACCAGAAAGGACCAACTGTCAGACTTTATGGATGACGACGCGACGATGCCCGGGCGCCGGCGTGCAGAACACACCACCCTCCTCGCACAGGACGGGGACTCGACCTCGATCCATCTCGACGTGATTCTCTGGGTCCACCCCGCGCCGCAGATGCAGGTCGTCTTTCCCATGCGCCAATCCACCGCCGACATCTCGCTCAAGATCCTCGAGGGCGGCGTCGTAGAGATTCTGGACGACAACATACTTGCCGTGCCGTGCGCCGCCGATGTGGATGAGGAGACGAAGCGCCGGAGGGGGACCTTTACGCGAGAGAAACTGGCGAGGGCGCTGGAGCATCTGGAGGATTTGTGTAAATGGGCGGAATGGATCCGGCAGAGGCTGTGATTGGGGGCCGGTGGGCGCAATCTGGTATGTGGTTGATGATACCCGGGTTTTTATTTCTCGTTTTCGGTTTCTCGTGATTTTGGCTTGGCGTAGAGGAGTCGGGATGGGTGTTGCCGCGTGGCGAGACGGTGAGGTGGGAGTATAAATATTGGGAAAGGCAAATATTTCTTTTTTTTTTTTAAAAAAAAAAAAAAAAATTTTTTTAAAAAAAAAGAA
>SRPV01000684.1:0-15321 GCA_018360135.1 Claviceps sorghi | reverse complement strand
ATAAAGTTAGGAATAATAAAGGAAAAGAGGCTTATAATTAATATTATAGCCCTTTAGTAGTTATATAAGTAGCAAGAGATTATAAAGATCTGCTAAATTAATAGGGAAGATAATATTATAGACTTAATAATAAAGGTAACGCTAAATAAGGCTCTTAAGGGCTTTATTAATATAAATAAAGCTAGAATATAAGTAGAAGGATAAGTTAAGAGGGAAGCAGCTTAATAAGTAGGATTAAAAGGGTTATATATATTTATTTATTAAATTACCCTAGACGGCTGGTAGCAGCCGCTATCTAGTACCTTATCTTACTAATCTATATAGGAAAAACCCTAGCGTAGGAAGGAAAACCTATATATTATATATTTATATATCTACTAAGGCCTATATAGGCCCTAAGGTAGTTTTAGCTATAAAAGTAAGGTATGCTGCCTACTAAGCTAAGTATAGCAGTAGTTACTAAAAAGTAGGATAAAAGGTTTAGGTATAAGTAAGATCTATATTTAATTAATAGTAGTCTTAAGGAACCTATATAGGCTAATAAGGTCTTAAGTTAGTATTAGAATAAGTTAGTTTATATTAACTAATCTCTTAGGCTTACTTATTTAGCTTATCTTTAAATAGTATAAGCTATTAAATAGTAAGAGATAAGTTAGGTTTAATAGTAATATAAAGGAATCTAAAGTCTTACTAAGGTTAATAAGGTATTAACTTAGCCTTTATTTAGGTTAAAGAGTTTAGTTTAAGTTAGTAAAGTAGCTAGCTAGTAGCTATAAGATTTAGTAATAAGGTTATATAAAGGTAAATAGCTAAAAAGATAAATAAAGGCTTTTTCTTTAGGTCTTTAACTTTCTCTTTTTCCTTTTTTCTTTTTTAATTATTCCCTTTATCTATAAATTACCCCTTAGTTAATACTAATTTAGTAGAATTACTATAATCTTAATTAATTTCTATTAACTCCTTCCCTTAGAAAATACCTAATAAAAGAAAGAAAGATAACCCCCTTTTAAAGCTAGTAAGTCCCCTTATTAGTCCTATATTAGTATAAAGCTAATATTATTTAAAGGCATTGCCTACACTTAGCTTTATAAACCCTATTTTATATAGTTTAAGGAGATTATAAAATATTATCTTAATTAGAAAAGTAAGTAAATTTAAGTTAGGTTTAATATAGTGCTATAGCTAACTTAATTATAGACCTTACTAAACTTTACTATAAATATATTAAATAAGGTAAAAATTATTTTCCTATAAATTATTTCCCTTTAAAGCTAACTTAAGGCTTAATTATATTTATAGCTAAAAAAGTCCTTCTTATATAAAGTAAAGGTTAAAAAGGTATTTATAGCTTAAGAGAAGTAAGTAAGAGAGAATAAGGTAACTAAGGGTATTATCCTTACCCTTATAAGTTTAACTTAGCCCCTCCCTAATCTTAAGGTATTAATATATATATAAAAGAGATATAGTAGCTTATAAGAAGTAATATAAAATTTAATTAAATAAAAAAGAATAGGAAAGGGTTAGGTTAGTAGTAGGAGTAGTTTAACTATATACTTTAAAAAGGAGTGCTTAAGGTTCTTAAAGTAAATTATAATAGCCCTAAAAGTAGCTAATAAAGCCTACCCCTTTAAATAACTATAAAAGACTTAAAGGGGGTAGGATTAGCTAAGGGCTAATATAGGTTTATTCTAAATACTTTCTTTATTTTTATTTTTTCTTTCTCTTATAAATAGTAATATAATAAATAATAGTAGTTATAAATAATAATAGTAACTATAATTTATAGTTATAGCTAAGTCCCTTTATATACTCTATTATAAGCTTAAAATGCTAGCCCCTTATATTTATAAGGTATTTAGTAATAGTGTAGTAATAGAGCTACTTTAGCTTAATTAAGGTATATTTTAGCTAAAGGTTAGCTTAATCTTATATTAGTCTTATTTAATTCTTACTACTTTATTTACCTTATACTTCTATTTCTCTTTAAGGTAGGTAGCTAATATAAAATAAAAAATATAACTAATCTTTAGTATTTACTTACTAAAGAAGCTTATAAACTAAAGTGTATTAAAAGTAACTTAAATATCTTTATAATCTTAAAGGGGTAGTGCCTTAGGCCTAAATAGTTATAGATAGTTATATTCTAAATATTTTAAAATAATATAGTAGTAGTCCTTAAAGTTAAGCTAATAGTAATAAATAAGTAAGTTTATATTAAGGATATATTAGTTATAAAGAAAGGATTTAAGCCTAATCTTTTCTATATATATTTATATAAAAATAAATAACTTATACTTATTAAAGGGCTTATATAACTATATAAGCTTCTATATAATTCTAAAGTTAAGGTCTTACTTAACTACTATAAGGGTATAGTAAAGCTAATATATATATACTATAGCTCTCTTTTAATACTATTTATTTATTTATTTTTATTTTAGCTTTTTAATAAGGTTAAGTTTATTAAGATATAGAGAGAGATAGTATTAAAAAGGCATAAAAGGGGCTAGTTTAAGGCCTTAGTAAGTATACTAATAATGTCTTTATTAAAGCTAAGTTATAATTATTATATAGGTGCCTTAGATTTTCTTTACTATACTATTTACTTTAATTTACTTATAAAAGTATTACACTTAGAAATTAAAGTAAAGGTTAATAAATAATATAGCTACTTTAGTTTTTACTAAGGCTTAAGGTATAGCCTTATAAGTATTTATAATAACTTAAAGATAGTAAAGTTACTTTTTTTTAAACTCTTTAGCTATACTTTTAGCAACCCTTTTATAGCTTATTAAAATATAGTATATTTTTATACTATATATAACTAAGCTCTAAATAACCTATATATAAAGGATTCTTATATCCTATATAGAGCACCCTTATATTAATACTAAAACTATAGTAAGGGTAAGTTATTATTAAGCTAGTTTTCTTATAACTTTAAATTAATAAGTCTTTTATTAAAGCTTTTTATATATCTATACTTTAAGAAAGTAAGCAGACTAAATAAGCTAAATAATAGCATTCCTAAGTTAAACTAAGGTTATTATTAATTAGTAGTATTTAGTAAAGTAAATAAGTTTACTTTTTTATAAGTAAAACTTTAAGCTTAATTTAGTAGACTATTTTTAGTAGATTTTTTAAGCTTATTTAAGTTAGGCTTAATTATCCTTTACTATATACCTATATATAAGGATATTTATATTATTTAAAAACCTTAGAATTAATATAGAATTAACTAACTATAGCTTAGTATAAAGGGGGGTAATATATAAAAGAAATAGTATAAGGGAGATAAAGGAACTCTATAGGACTTTAGTAGTTATAGGTATAGTATTAATAGCTTTACCTTTAAAATAAAGATAAGCTACTTTAATAGCTATAAAGGCTTAAGTTTATATTACTATTTACTTAAAAAGGCTTAAGAAGATTATTATATATATAAGTTAATAGTAATATATAGTATTAAAGGCTATAAAAATATTTAGCTAAAGGAGTAATATAGTTTTACTATAGTACTATATTATATATATAGCCTTAGTAAGAATATTAAGGGCTACCTTTATTAACCTATTAGCCTTATTTTTTATTTATATATTAAAAAGGGCGCCTCTCTCTTTAGCTATATAAGTAATCTAAGTTACTACTACTACTTTTAAAACCTTACTTATAATACTTAAGAGTAATATTAGCCTTTAAGCCTTAGCTTATTAAAGCTTTTAAAGGGACTTCTTTAGTTTTTATAGTACTACTACTTTTACCTTTTAAAATAAAGCTAAGTAGTGCTTAACTTAGTAATAAGTATTAAGTAAATATATTAGTATTTAGGCTAATAACTTACTATATACCTTAAGGAACTCTATTGTATTGTATTGTTGTATACGCTAGCCGACCTTAGCAATTTATGCTTAGCCGTATCTAGAACCTCTGCTTTCTTATTTCCTAATTAGCTAGGAAACCTTATTAAGTTACTAATCTAGTAATTACTTACTAATTAGTAGTTGCCTAATAGAATAAAAACCTAGCTAATTTTACACATAGTTTAACTGCTTATAGACCCATTCTCAACTATAGCTAACTAGTACACATTGTATTTTACCCTGTATCTTCCTTATGTAATCCCTTTTTATGCCTTGCTTAACAACCTTCTAATTAATTAACCCTAACCCTAGCATATCACAGCTGCAAACCGGCTATATAACCTAATAGCTAGGGGGTAATTTGCCCATTTATAGCGCGGTAGTGGCTAATCCGCGTTGCTTAGTAAGCAAGGATAATAGGGGGCCCAACCCCACTTTTCCTACTTACTAAGCACTAATTAGCTAATACAGCCCCCACTATATTAGCTAATTAGAGTCCGAACTTTATTAAGCCTATATTTAAGCTAGACCTTCCTAAAGCCACTTAAATATAGGAAAAATCCGTGCCCCGTGCAGGAATCGAACCTACAACCTCCCCACTTTTCTTGCTTATGTAAGAAAAGTGTTTAGGTTTTCCACAACGCTTGACCACTGCGCCACGGGGTTAAGGAACTCTATTAAAAGCTTATTAAGTTTAAGTACCTTTTAGTTAGCTAAGTACTTTATAATTATATAAATTTTATCTTTATTAAATTTTTCTAAGTTTAAGAATATAATAGTATTAAGGTAGGCCCTTAAATCTTTTAATATATTATTAATATAGGTATAAAATAAAGGAAAGAACTATTTTATAAATACTACTACTTTTTTATTATAGAAATATACTTAAAAGGTTATATTACCCTTACCTTAAAGTAAGGTTAGTACCTATTAGGTATTAAAAAAGAGGCTATTATAAAGATATATTTATTATTTTAATTTCTATAAAATAAGCTACTTAATAGTTACTAACTAAATAAAGTATCTTTAAGCACTATATTACTTTTTATAAACTACTTAGAATTAAGTCTTAGCTACTTTAATAGTAGTTTACTAATTTATATTAGTTTTAATTACTTTTTAATAATATTAAGCTCTCTTTATCTTTTAAACTACTTTTTTAACTTTTATATTCTACTATAGCTGCTAATAGGGCTTATTTTAAGGGTTTCTTAGGGTTAATTTTTTAGTAATTTATTAAAGCTTACTTATTAACTAATTTATAAATAAGTTAATCTCTTTAGGGGTGTTTAATAGCTCCTTAAGGTAGTTATAGTAAAGCTAATATATAGCCTTATTAAATATAATATTATTATTTATAAATACTTAGCTAAACCTAAGGTCTTTATTTCTTAGTTAGTATATTTCTATCTTAATATAAATAAGCTATAGAATATAGTTAAACCTATCTAAGTTAAGGCCTTTAATAAACTTAATAGGTAGATTAAAGGTAGCTTAAGTATAGTTAATTATACTACTTTATTAGCTTTAGGTTTATTAAGTTATTTTACCTTAAGAGGTAATAAGCTTAAGTTACTACTAAATTATAAGTATTAAAAGGGTATTATAGCTTAAGAAGGTATATTTATACTTATTTTATAATAGGTAGTGTTAGTTAAAGTCCTTAATAAGTATAGTATAATCCCTTAAAAGAGCTAATATAAGTTTATATAAGGGCGTAGTTTAGTTATATTTAAAGTTAAGAAAGTATATAAAGTAGATTTTTATATTTTATAAGGTAATAAAGTATTAATCTAATCTATACTAAGTTATTTATAATTTAAGGCTATATTTTTAATATATATATATAGCTATTCTACCTTTATATATAGTAAGTTAATAGTAGCTTAAGCTTAGAGTAGGGGGTAATTAATTAAGACTATATAGTTCTTATATTACTACTATATTAGTCTTAGGCTAAGCGCTTAGTATTATATATACTAAGTGTATTTTCTTCTATATATTTTAATATAATACCTTTATTATAAAAAGGTAATAAATTAGCTATTATATTTAGCTAGCCTTTTAATAGGGATAGGTTAAAGGCTTAAATAGTTATCTATTATATTATATTACTAAATTACTAAAACTAATAAGAAAGGTTATACCTTAGTAGTTTAATTTTTACTTCTCTTAAGGTACTTAACTTATTTCTAAAGTAACTCTTTTTAAGCTATAAAGCTACTTACTCTTTTATAATAGTTATAGCTTTTAACTTTAATTTAACCTTTTTATTTTATATTATTTAAAATAATAAAAGTATATAGCCTTACTAAATAGGCTACTTTAGCTTATATCTATTACTTATTTACTATAATATAAAGTTAAAACTAAGCTAGGTGTTTACTAAAGTAGTTAAGATAATATTTATAGGTATTATTTATAAGGGCTAAGTATAATTATTCTCCCTCCTTATACTAACTAGCTATATAATAGCTATACCTTAAGGTAGCCTTATAGTATACTATAATATAGCTAAATTTATAGTATTTATAGTACTATTTAGGGTAAATAGTATTATTATATAGTTTAGTATTAAATATTTTAGCTTTAAAGACTACTTTAACTTAATATAAATAGTTAGCTATATTTACTTTATTAATACTTATAATAAAGGAAGCTTTATTAAAGGTACTATATAATTTTTAAATTATAACCCTAACTATTCTAAGGCTATTAGTAATAGTAAGGGCTTTTATAATATCTTCTTTTAATTAGTTTTAATAAAAATAGTTAAGGAATCCCTTAATAATTATACTAAACACTTAGTGTTAAAGGGTTATGTTTAGTCTAAATATATATTAGACTTAGTCCTTACTTATTAAGTAAGGTTTAGCTAAGTCTCTAAATATTATAATAGTATCCCTACTATAAAGGTGCCTTATAACTATAGCGCAGTTAGTATTAATAGCTATATTAATAGTAGTAATAATATCTTTTAGGGACTTAGTTTTAAAAAGCTTACTAATAAAGGGCCTTTTAATAAGGACTTTATAGTATACCTAAGGCAGTACTATTAAGGTAACTAGCTAATAGGTAAATCCTTAGCTAAAAAAAGCTATACTAATAGTAGTAGTTATTTTATAAGCTATAATAAAAGCCTAAAAGGTTCCTAAGTTAGTCCTAAGCTAGATTGCCTTTTTAATAGCTTTTTTAATAGTTTCCTTAAAGTTCTTTATTATAATTAGTTTAAAGGTATTTATAGTACTATAGTAGGTATATATTATTTCTATATTTAGTTAGAAGAGGTAAAAGTTTTAAATCTCTTTTAGTAAGCCTATATTAAATAGCTTAATAATCTTATTATAATTCTTATATAAGTATACTAGCGCCTTATCCTAACTTATAATAGGCTTAGGATTAACTTAAGGGGTAGTTATATTATTATTATTATTAGTCTTTATATTTAAGTAGTAATAACTCTATAAGAGGCTATAATTCTTAATATTAATATCTATTAGTATTATACTACCTATTACACCTACGCTTTAGGACTAATATAGTATTAAAAAGGGGGGTAAATAAGCTTAATAAAACATTTTATTAACTTTTTAAGCGGTTTAGAGTTAATTCTATAGCGCTATTGCAGTGTAGGCAAGTTCGCGAAAAGTTTTTTTTTTTTTAGGGTTATATATATATATATAGTGTTTTTTATAGTTAGAGTAGCTTAGAATTAGTTTAGTATAAAGCTAACTAATTAAAAGCCTTCTTATAAAAGTAAATACTTTAAATTTTATTTATTTTTTAAGCCACTCTTTAGGCAATTCCTCTTCTTTAAAAAAGAGAGAATTTATAAGTGTTAGAATTGCCCCTTTATAGAAGAACCTTAGCATAGCTTAATAGATTAATAGGAGTGAGAGTAGCGCTTCTATTAAGTGTATCCCTATAAAGGTAGGGCTGCACTTAGGGGGAAAAGTAGGCTAATAATAACACTACTTTTCCCGCCTTTTCTAACTTTCTAAGCTAGCTTAGAACCTTAATAGATAAGCTAAATTAGACCCTTTTCTATCACCCCTTTTTTATTATATATAATACCAGCCGGACTAACAATACCTTTAATAAGATAAAATATAAGTTTTATTTAGATTACTAAGAATACCTTTTTATATTAAACTATATATACTAAACTTATTAAGTAAAATAAAACTAATTCCTTAATAAATAATTAGTAAAATATTAAAAAAAGCTAAAAAATAATTAAAAAAGTTCTAAAAGTAAACCTTAACTTTACTAAGAGACTTTACTAATTATAAAGTTTTAATAATTATTAGTCCAGCTGGTATTATATATAATAAAAAGGGTAATAGAAAAGGGTCTTATTTAGCTTATTTATAAAGGTTTTAAGCTAGCTTAAAAGGTTAGAAAAGGCAGGAAAAGTAGTAGAGTTATTAGCTTACTTTTCCCCTTAAGTGCAGCCTTATATTTATAAGAATATACTTAATAGAATCGCTGCTTTTACTCTTATTAATCTACTTAAGCTATATTAAGGTTTTTTTATAAAAAGGTAATTTTAATACTTATAAATTCTCTCTTTTTTAAAGAAAAGAAATTACCTAAAGAGTAGCCTAAAAAATAAATAAAATTTAAAGTATTTACTTTTATAAAAAGGCCTTTAATTAATTAGCTTTATATTAAACTAATTTTAGGCTACTTTAACTATAAAAAATACTATATATATACCTAACCCCTTTAATTTTACTTATTAAGCTACTTCCCTCTTAACCTATTCTTTTATTTATATTTTAGCCTTATTTATATTAATAAAGCCCTTAAAAGCCTTATTTAGTATTACTTTTATTATTAAGTTTATAATATTATCTTTCTTATTAATTTAGTAAATTTCTATAATCTCTTACTATTTATATAACTATTAAAAGGCTATAATATTAATTATAAGCCTCTTTTTCTTTATTATTCTTAACTTTATAAGGTATTTATATAGTAAAAAAGAATTTATATAAATAATTATTAATATTTATAGAATTTATAACTTTTTAGTAATTATATTTAATATAGTGCCTACTATATAAGTAATATTAACACCTTATACTATTTTATATAGCTTTAATATAAAAGCACTTTTTATAACTCTCTTACTTTTTATTAAGCTATATATAATAATATTACTATAAAGCTTAAATTTAATATTAATACTATTTTTTTTCTTATTACTAAGAATTATTATAAAGCTAATTTATAAGCTTAAATCTTTATTATTTATAAAAGAACTATTAATAAAAATATATAAAGCTACTTATTAGAATTGCCCCCTTATAGAAGAACCTTAGCATAGCTTAAGCGGATTAATAGAAGTAAGAGTAGCGCTTCTATTAAGTGTATTTCTATAAATATAAAGCTACACTTAGAGGGAAAAGTAGGCTAATAATAACACTACTTTTCCTACCTTTTTTAACCTTTTAAGCTAACTTAAAACCTTTATAAATAAGCTAAATTAGACCCTTTTTTATTACCCTTTTTATTATATATAATACTAGCTAAACTAATATTAATTAATAGTTATAAAACTATAGATTTATAAGGTTATTTAAAGAGATAACTTTTAAAAACCTTTTATAAGATTAAGTTTTACTACTATATTATAAATAAGGAATTTTTATACTTTTTAAAAGACCTTTTAAGGTTAAGTTTTACTTATATAACTATTCTTTATTAATAAAAAAAAAGGACCCTTTTTATAATAATAACTTTTATAAACTTAAATACTACTACTAATTATTATATAAAAAAACCTTTATTTTTATTATTTATTATAATAAAAACCCTTAATTTCTTATTTTTTAGCCTTTAAAGTAAAAAACTAAGTTTTTTCCTTAACTAAGCTAGTTAATAAATATAATATTATAATATAACTATAAAAGAAAGACTCTTTTTAAAGAATATTATAAAAGTAAGACTAAAAAAACCTTAATTTTAGCTTAATAATAGAATTAAAATACTTATATTTTAATATTATATTTAATATTATTAAAAGCTTTTATAATATAATTTTACTTAACTAAGAGTATACTTAAAATAACTTAGTTAATCTTTATATTACTTCTTTTATTAAGCTTAATAATATATTTATATATTATATTTAGCTATATTATGATAAGAACTAAAGCCTTAAGTAAATAATTTATAACTTTTAAAAGGATTTTAAAAACTAAGAATTTCTTAATTTTAAAAGAATTAATACTTTAATTTAAAAAGCTTTAAAAGATATTCTTTAAGATTAAAGAGTTAAGCTTAATAAAGGTATATAAGCTAAAGTTATTAAGTTCCTTTTTAAGTTAAAAAAGCTTATTAATAAGAAAATTAACTAAAGATTCCTTAACTTACTATTTTTTTTTATATAAAGTATATAAAATCCCTTATTAAAAGAGTAAGGTATATAAAACCCCTTTATTAGCTTATAAAATATATAAAAACCCTATATAGCTATATAATATATATAAAAGCTCTCTTTTTATACTTTATAAGCTAAAAAAGTCCCTTTAGCTTTCCTTTTACTAAGAGAAAGCTTTTAAAAACCTTTTAAACTATAAAATTAAGTATATTATCTTAAATAACCTAAAAAATAGCTAAAACCTATTAAAAGCTAATAAAGTTAGTACCTTAATAGCTAATAAAAGAGATAAACCCTATAAAAAAATTTATAAATACCTACTTTTAATAATTTTATAAATAAGTAAATCTACTAAATTTTAAAAGACCTTACTAAGGGATATATTAAGGAAGATAAATATAGTAATAAAATATATAACTTTTTTATCCTAAAGGTTAATATTTTTACTAATATATATATAAGAAGTAATATTCTATAAAAGATTTAGCTTTAAGCTTTTTTAATAATACTTATAAAAGATACTTTTACCTTTTATCTTAATACACTTTTAAGTAGATTTCTACTATTTTATAAGCTTATAACTTATATAAAAAATTACTTTAAAATAAAAAGTAATTAGCAATTTTATTAAATTAAATAAAATAAACTTACTTTTAGTAAAATGATTACTAATAACCTTAATAAGACTAAGTTATAATACCTTAAGCTTTTTATTACTAAACTTAAGAAAATTTACTATAGCCTTTTTCTATTAAATATAGTTAATATAAAGCTTTAAAGTTAGCTAATTATAGCTATTAGTAGTATTTTTAAGTGTAAATTAGTAATTTTCCTTTATATACTAATCTTTAAAAGAGTGCTTAAAGACCTTAAAAAAATACTTAAGAGTTAATAAAACTATTAACCTATAATAATAAATTATAGAAATAGGTAATTTAGGCAACTATAATAAGGCTTATTTTATAAACTACTACTATAGCTAAGGAAATAAATTCTATTTTTCTAAATAAAAGTAAGGAAAGTTATATTTTCTCTATAAGTGCTATATTTATAGTAAATAAGGCTGCTAGTTAACTAACTACCTTAAGTATTATTAAAAATAAGGGGTTTACAGAGGCTTTTGCTCTGTAAATTACTAAGGTAGTGAGGCTTAGTAAGCTAAAAGCCAGAAGGGCTCTACAGCGCTGTAGCTAAAGCTATAGGCCTTATAACTAATATTAAAAGCTTAATACACAACTTCTAGTATATAAAATACGCTAAATTCTAAGTTATAAAAGGCAGTAGAATTTTCTTAGATTTTTATCTAATTATTTAATATTATAAGTAGTAGGCTTAGATTAATAGTCTATATAGTTAGTAAGTAGCTAATAAGAGGGAATGTCTTCTCTTTTATATACCTTTTAAGCCTATTAAAGGCTTAGCTCTATAAAAAGAGGCTTATAAGCTACTTTTTATTTTCTATAAAATTTATTTATATAAAAAAATAAAAAAATAAACTAATAATTATATAAATAAGCTGCTAATATACTCCTTAAATATTAACTTAGTAAAACTTAGTGTATAACTTTAAAAATTAGAAAAATTAACTAATTATATAAAAGAATTCGCCTTATTTTAGTAATAAAAATACTAATTATAAAATCTTTTATAACCCTTTAGTTATTATATAAATTAGCTATAAAGTATACCTTAAAATAGCCTATTATATAGCCTTTAGGGTAAGTAGCTTAAATCTTTAAGCTAAATTTTAATTACTTACTTAGTTACTATAAAAATTAATTCTAAAGTCTTACTAAACTTAATAAACTATTAGGTTCTTAATTAAGTATATATTAGCTACTATAAGGTATAATTAAAAGGGAAAAGGTAAGAAAAGTAAGGCACTTATAACTATAAGCTATAATAGAAAAATTAATTCTATAGGCGCTATATATAGCTTAAGGCTATTTATAAGCACTAATAATAGCTAAGAAAAGCCCCCTAAGGGTCGTTATAAGGGTCCCTATAAGGCAGGGGCTAAGGGTTACTATAAGGCCTATTAAGAGGCTTAAGTAAATAAGGAAGTCCCTTAAAAATAGCTGTTATTTTTAACACCCTCTCTAAAGAGGTATTTTAAAAGCTAAAAGGGAAAGAAAAGAAATATTAAATTTAAAGAATATCTATATAAATCTAAATAAAATTATAAAAGAAAAAGGATAATAGATTTAAGAAGCCTAAAAGTAGGGATCTTTAAAAAAGTTAAAAAAGTACTATAGTTATATATAGTAATATTAAGAAATTTATTATTAAAGTTAAAAATCCTTTTTTAGCTTATTTTAGTGATTGTTTTAAATTTTCTAAGTGTTTTTATAGTTGTTTTAATGCCTTTAGCTAAGTTTTAGGGATTTTATAGCAAAGGGTTATAGGGTTAGAGCCCTATAAGCTTTAAGAAAATAGTATATATTAGAATAGCTAGTGGCTTAGTTAGGCTATTAGCTAGCATTTGCTTAGTATTTAAATAAGCAATTTTAGCTAGCTTAGCTAAGATTTACTACCTATTATAATAGAATTTTAGTAGAGTGTGCTTAGTTTAACTATAAAGGGCTAAATTATAGGCCGTTTTTATAGCGCCTTAGTTATTACAAAAAATCTATATAAAGGGCTTTATAGGGGCTTTTAGCTCCTTAAAAATGCCCTTTAGCCACTAAAGCTCTCTAAAAGTCTTATAGATTGCGTTAGACTTAGCTTTTATAATAGATAAAGCTATAGTACTAGCTTTCTTACTTTTTTAACTTATAGGGCCCTTAGCTAGCTTAAATAAATATATATAGGTGGATTTAGAAGAGCTTCTATTACTAGCAAAATAGCTATTACAAAACCTAACTAAGCTATTGCTAGCTTTGCCTTTATTTATAAGGGAATCCTTATAAATTATAGCAAGGTTCTAAGTACTAAAAAGATACTTTAAAAGGCTTTTTATAGCATTTAAGTGTTCTAAATAAGGACTAGTAAGGGCTGTTAAAAGCTATTATAACATAAAGGCAACGTTAAGCCTTATAAGGAGCATTAAATATATAATAGTTCCTATAATACTTTAATATTCCTTAATTTCCTTAGGGTTAAGGGGCTTAATAAGCTAAGTTTTTTAGACCCCTAGCTGTATAGGAATTCTAACTACCTTATAATTTTTAAGCTTAAAGTGTGCTAAGGCCTCTTAAATATACTGTTTTTAGTGTATTTTTAAAGTCTTATTTTTTTAATTACACTAAATTTACACCCTTAGGAAGAATTCTATAAGGCCTCTATCTTCTATAGGGTAGGCTTTATATAAAGCCTTTTTAAGCTAATTTATATATTATAAATTTAGCCCTATAAGAAGGTAATTATTAATATAAGTAATAATAAAAGTCTTAGTTTTAGGATTATAAAATATAGTAAGGTTAGATATAAGGGGGCTAAAGCTAAGGCTTTTTAGCACTTTTATTAGCATTTACTGCCACTCTTTAAAGCTTTACTTTAGGCTATAAAAGGTCTTTTTAAGGATAATTATTTAATTTTTAGAAGCTTTATAACTATAGCTTTTAGCTAATTTAGCTAATTATAGATTTTACTTAATAAATTCTATAAAACCCTCTAGAATTATTGTTGAAAATAACAGCTATTTTCAGGGGACTTCCTTATCTATTAGGCCTCTCAACAGGCCTTATAGTGACCCTTAGCCCCTGCCTTATAGGGACCCTTATAGGGACCCTTAGGGGGCTTTTCTTAGCTGTTACTAATGCTAGTAAGCGGCCCTAAGCTGCATGCAGCGCCTATAGAATTAATTCTTTTGCTTATAGCTTATAGCTATAAGCGCCCTACTTTTCTTACCTTTTCCCTTCTAATTATGCCTTATAGCAGCTAGTATATGCCTAATTAGGAACCTAATAGTTTATTAGGCTTTAGTAAGACTTTAAAATTAATTTTTATAGTAACTAAGTAAGTAATTAAAATTTAGCTTAAAGATTTAAGCTACTTACCTTAAGGGCTATATATTAAGCTACCTTAGGGTGCACTTTATAGCTAATTTATATAATAACTAAGGGGTTATAGAAGATTTTATAACTAGTATTTTTATTACTAAAATTAGGGGAATTTTTTTATATAATTAGTTAATTTTTTTAATTTTTAAAGTTATATACTAATTTTTACTAAGTTAATATTTAAGGAGTATATTAGTACCTTATTTATATAGCTATAAGTTTATTTTTTTATTTTCCTATATAAATAAATTTTATAGAAAATAAAAAGTAGCTTATAAGCCTCTTTTTATAGGGCTAAGCCTTTAATAAGCTTAAAGGGTATATAAGAGAGAAGACATTCCCCTTTACTAATTACCTACTAACTATATAAACTATTAATCTAAGCCTACTACTTATAATATTAAATAATTAAATAAAAATCTAAGAAAATTCTACTGCTTTCTATAAGCTAGAATTTAGTGTATTTTAAGTACTAGAAGTTATATATTAAGCTTTTAATATTAGTTATAAGGCCTATAGCTTTAGCTATAGTGCTATAAAGCCCTTTTAGCTTTTAGCTTACTAAGCCTCACTACCTTAGTAATTTAAAGGGTAAAAGCCTTTATAAACCCTTTATTTCTAATAGGTTATAAGCCTAAAAGTAACTTCCTAATACCTAAAAAATTTACTAAACTTTATAAAGCATTTAGAAAATTCTCTAAAAATTTACTTAATATTCTACGTTAGGTAAAAGACCTAAGAAAGACTTAAAAGCTATTATTCCTTCTATAAAAATAGAATAAATTTACTAAAAGAAGACTCCCCTTCTATAAAACAAAGAGAATTACAGTCACAGAAGAAATTCTACTTCTATAAAAAAAAAATAGAACCCGTAAGGAAAGAAGTTTTCCCTTCTATAAAAAAAAGGAAAAGAAAAGAAATTATAGAATATTCCTATTTCTATAAAAAGAGCTTATAAAGCTATTCCTCTCTATAAAAAGAAACCTTATAGAAGCTTTTCTTCTATAACTAAGCTTAGAAAATTCCTTCTTTTAAGTAAAGACCTATAAAATTAAGACCTTTATAGGTATTT
>SRPV01000683.1:0-15322 GCA_018360135.1 Claviceps sorghi | reverse complement strand
TTTCTTTTTTTTGGGCTTGAGAAGCAGCATTGCATTTAGGAGCAAGGTGTACTGATATGGTTGGGCCCTTTTCTTTTCTTCGAATCTTGTATAAAGATACAGGACAAGTTTGATCTTGCGTTTTCAGTCTCACAATATTTTATGATAGCAGTGAAACTTTATATGTCTTTGGGGAAAGATTTCCCCCTGTCTGCCCTTGCCGGACGTTAGCTGACAGCCAGCACACAAAGAAAAACGATGCAAAGACGGCGACAAATTATGTAGGCACGGTCAATATGTCACTCGGTCGAGGCGGCAATTCGGACGTGGTCTCTAGGAGCAAATGCGCAACAAGACGTTTCCTGTATTTTGACTTTATATTTCCCCTTCCATATCAATGGAGATGTCGGGCCGTGATGACAAGTAGTGTTGCACTAAAGAAACGGATGGGCCACACCAGATTGATCAGCGGTGTTATATATCCCTATATTGCAGCATAATACAAGTCGGAGGCTACAAAGCGCTATATTATCCATCTCTATCTATAGAAAAGGCCTATAAGTATGTACTTCCAAGGTTACTCACTCTTAACCAATAAGGAAAACTAGGGGATACACGAGCGTAGCCCGTCTGCGCACCAAAGGGACACGACTGCCTGGTTATGGGCGATGTAGCGTTATTGCCCCGCGAGGCTGCTACGGGTAGCGCAAATGCCGGCTCCCATTCCCCGGACCATGACGTCGGCCGCGCACGCCACACGCGCGTCCCGTGATATGACATATAACCTCCTGCGGCCTCACACTATGGCACACCAAGGCTCTGGGACTACGGGATGGAATGAAAAGGCACAAAGAATGTATTCAATCTGATTTTCATTACCAAGTAACTATCTCATATCCAAACTGTGTACCAGGTTTCGGGATTGCCCATGAGCCATCATATTCCGTGCCGTGAGTGGAGATCCGAGGGTGGAGCCGCGGGGGTGGAGCACCGAGGCGGGAGAGCCGCATCTAGAGTCGGGCGCCGAGAGTGGGGCGCCGACGGGTCGGCCCCCGAGGAAGCGAGGCAGGCCGGCCGCCCATCCAATCATGTGACCGCGAATAGCAACCTCGCACCCAAACTCCGATTGATTAGGAGTTAATCAGAGTCGTACCACCCCGCTGACCCGCCAAAACAGCCTGGTTTTTCACCCAGGCGAAGAACGATTTGATCATTCCCAAAACGTTGCGCCTTTGAAACGCCAGGGCAGAGGTGGCCGGCAGCTGTAGGTTGCAGTCAAGTTCGGCAACAAGTCTAAGGCCGTTTTGTAGAAGACCCAGTGCCGACGACATTTCTCCGCGGATCATCTGTTATCGACGGTTGCAGCGCCGCAGGGTCAGTGACGAGGCTTTTCCCTTTCATGAAACGCCTCTGTGTCCATGGGCATTGAAAGCAAAGAGACGTCCACTTACCTCGATTGCCAGAAATATGGCGCAAGATGTCACGTAAGATAGTTCGTGGTTCGGCTGCCCTTGGAGTCGCATTATCGCCTCATTGGCCTGGGTATATTGCTCGACGCCCTGGGAGTCCAAAGAAGTCCTTTGCTGATTCGCTACAACGTCGCACGGGTCCGTAGACACTTCAGCCCTTTCCATGTATGTTCTCAGAGACCTCAAGGCGCACTCAATCCCGGGCTCGACCGCCGAGATTTCGGAAATGGCGGGGACGCAGATTTTGTCCCGGGCGAAGCGCAAGACTTCCTGTGCGGTGTCCGTGTGGAAACGCAGCAATGTCGCGATCGCACCGTCCCTATAAACTTGCTCGTGGTTGCTCCACTTGAGGGGATCTTTTGGCACAGTAGCAAGTTCGCCTTGAGGACCGCGGCAAACGAGGCCGCGCGAGAGACCTATTCCGATGAGCACTGAGAAGTGCGCAGTCGCGGAAAAAAAGGAGCGACAGAGAGAGAATAGAAAAGAAGAAGAAGAAGAAGAACAAGAACAAGAACAAGAACAAGACGAGATGAAAAAAGAGAAAAAGAGAGAGGAGAAAGGAGAAAGGAGAAAAAAACAGAAAAGGCAAATTCTTACATCTCACACAAAATGGATAAACCTCGTCGCATTTGATTCTTCGTTCTGAGATTTCATTCAATCAATTAGCGTTGACTTTACCCTTGAATATCAAGACATGCTGCGACGAGAAATGTTCACATCGCAGCCTCTTGGTGTGCTCAGAAGGCAAGTCCAATCCTTGCGACACCAAGAAGGGGGACGGGTTGGGCGGAGGGGGATGTGAACCAACCCCTTTCACGAGCGCCATTGTTAGCACAAGTCGAACCAGAACAATGCATAAGCAGAGTGAGGGATTGTCTAGGGTGCTAGTCTTCAAGACCATTCGCACGAGTCAACTTACTTGCAAGTCTGGCAACCCGTTCGCACCTTGGGAGCCATGGCTCTCTTCCTCTCAGGTTCATTGACGTTCACCATCGTGTCGACAAAGTGAATGGAAGGAAGATTCCTTTTCGTCAGTCGTCAAAATGTATCATGGAAAAAGAATCCCCACGCGAAACGATGAGAATCGAAAATGTAAAAAGAGACAATATCTTGCAATGCATGCTAAGTCGAGTCAAGGTCTGATGTTGACGATTCTCCTTGCCTTTAATTTCCGGGCAGTTTCCGTGGGGAGGGCTGGTATTTATATATTTCCCATCGGTACAGAGAATGGCACCAAGAAGCTCTAGTTCCGATCACAATTTTCTTTCCCCAGGGAGGCGGCTTTCTCCTCCACCTCTTAGAGGGCGTGCCCCCATTAATAAAATGAGGCATTGAAGAGAGAAAAGCCTCCGTATAGCCTTTCCTAGACCCTTTGCCGACGTCACAAGGCATTTGACTTTAGCTCTCCTCCTCCGGCATCGTGATATGGTGTTGGTGGCTGCCTGGGTCGGCACCTTTCAAAGACCCTCTGCCGATTTCGTTTGGAGTATATTCTTTACTTCTCCTCTTCTGGCGTCATGACGTGGTGTTGGTGGCTGGCTGAGTAGGCATCTTCCGAAGACTCTTTTCATCATCAACACTAGGAAGAGACTTTGACTAGGAGAACAGCTGATACGCTTTCGCATTCGTGTAGTAAGATTGCTATAGTCTTGGTTTACTGGATTCAATCGGTTGCAATACCTCGGTTTTGACCAAATAAATTGGCCACTGACCGTACATAGGGGGGAAGTAGCAGCAGAAGTAGAAGAAGCTGGGAAGGAACCATAACAAGCAGTAACGGCAGCGACGGATTTCTATTAGCCCCAGTCTGCCTGCCTCTTGTGATCCAGATAGATCTGGGCAGCCAGACAGAGTAGTTCACGAAAGATGGCGTGGCTTCCGCCATATTTCTTCTCCAAGCTGGTCGATCCGCTCCGAGCCTTGGTTCGGTACTCCTTTGAGCCAGGTGCGTTCGTCTGATACTGGGCGAATTCAGCATCCTTGGCACAGGCAAACATGGACCGGAGGAGCTTTAGTGGCGTATTTTCTGGGGCGCATGAGGTGGGTGGTCCCTTCTAGATATAAACTCGCCGCCCAAGTAGGTAGTTCAACGACCCATGTTCCCAAGGTAGGACTTCACACCTGCGTACTTGGTGTGTAGACGCCAAAAAAGAACACTACACACACGGACGGCTGCCAGCCCTCCTCAGCAGCCCGCTGGACCGACTACTAGGGTGAAAAGGGGAGTAAATCACAATAATGAAAGGCGAGCAATCAAATACATATCATGAGAGTATTTTCCCTGTGAAACTGGCATTGGATGGCAAGCGACTCCAAGCAATGGTGGAAGGAGAAGCCTGACAAACCGCGACACTACCTACCTCTCCAGTACCTGCTAAAGCAGTCCAGGCGGAACATGCGTGAGCGGAAGCAGGCAATCTGGGGAAGCGCAACTTGCCGCCTTGTCTTTTTGGAACGAGGCCGTTCTGTGGAGACCCCATGGGGACTCCCTTACGATTGTACATGCATACTTAGATTTGGGTTCTTCCAAGAAAAAACCTTCAGCGACGAGTTGCCGAGAGTCTAATCGTGGCATTGACTGCCTCGGAATTATGTGGTTATTAGCTATCACATGTGCTTCAGGGGGGCGGGTTTATAACAGTAGCTCCGGCAGCAGAAGCCTCGTAAGGACAATTCCAAGCCGCCGCAGAACCAGTAGACTTTTATTAGCCCCAAGGCAGAGCATTGACTGCCTCTGATGTCAAAACTCGCGCAGACGGGTGGTCCAGCAAGAGCCACCGGGTTGGGAAACTCAGATTCTTTCTCAAATGGCCTCACTTTCCTGACCGGATTCCAATTGAAAGAGGCAAAGCGGGAAGCGGCACTCCGCGCGCCTTCCCTGCGCCTTTCACTAAGCTTCTGGTGCCGCAGAACGGTCAAAGCTCTGCGTTTCCTGTCTTCTTACCGCTCAGTTGGACTTGGATCTGTTTTTTTTTTTTTTTTTTTTTTTTTCCCCCAAAGTCTTCTTGTCCAATGAGTCTTGGGAAAGAGGAGTGAAGCACACCGGGTAGTTGCGGCTCACGGTCTTCCACCTGTTCTTGTCTACTTAACGAGTTTGGGATAGACGAGTGACGCGCACCAGAATGTTGAGGCTGCCTACGTGTGATTTATGCACATTAATTCAGAATTTGCTGTCGATGGGTGGCGCATCGTTGGGGTTCATGACAGTCTTGTCTGCAGTGGAGTGATGGGTCAGGCCTCCGGCATAAGTGCAGATTACGTCGCGACATGACATGCAGAAAGAGGCGTACGCGAGGCGTCTCTTGTGACTTTGGAGAGGGGACAGCCTTAGACGCTTACTGGCCTACTGCAAGTATTTGTTGGGGAATCAAAAGTTCGGATGTGTCTTTCAGAACAGAGAGAACAGAGCACAACCAGGCCCTGTGTCCACAGCCATGAGAACTGTGTCAAACATGCACACATCCACAGACGCTACAGCAAGTCACAGAATTTCTGCACCTACTTGCTGGCCCGACATGTCTGTGGACGGCGGGTGGTTTGCAGCATTCCCTTTGAGCGCGCGAAGACGCCAACGACGTCACGAAAGGGCCAGTGGGCTATTCAACCAGGCAACATATTGACGTATTTATGTTTCTATAGGAAGTAAACTGTAATAAAAATCTGGATAAATCTTTGGATTAAACGCCGTATCAAGTCATCTATATGGAGCATGGTAACTACAAATGTCTTCTACGTACTGCTCTTAGTGTAAGTTTCGTGACCTTATCAGGCCTTTGCGCACTCAAAGGCATGTCCACGGTCACGTGGACTTTTGCTCCTTGTGCACAAAGGCTTTGTTGCTTTGTTGATGGTGGATCTCAGGGTCCTAAGCCACCTGCAGTAGTCCGCCCGGGTCGCGAATGCGAGTCCCGAATGCGAGTTTCGATCGCGAGTCTCCATCGCGAGTCTCGACCGCGGGTGTCGATTGCGAGTGTCGGGTGTGAGTCCCGAGTACCCACAGCAGGTCGGGATTAAACTTTTGCTTGACCAAAGTCATGGGACTCCGTCGAGAGTCCAGAAGCGCGGCGTAGGGTCTGGAGCAACAAGGCAGTGGAGCAGACGACGTTCGCTTCGAGAACGAAGCAGAGTCGCCTGCCTCGAAAGTGAGAAATGGCCAGCAACAAGCTTCCGCTTTGCCTTCCATGTTGCATCATGTCTCGGTCCCTTTCATTCCCTGCCCTAGGCGCCAAATCTGGCCGCTGGCATGAAGGAATTCCATGGGCTTGCTTGTATTGCTGTCGGGTCGGCATTTCTAGGCAGGACGAGAGGACGCTCACGAATGGCGAAGGGCGGGACGAATGATGTCTGTGCTGGTACCAGACGGAAACGACTTGGGCTGGCGGCGGTTGCCTGGGAAGCATAGGTGGGGTGATTGCCCGTCGGCAGGAGCGTCACGTGACGAGGTTCCCGCCGGACGCAGGAACGGGTCGCACCTGCCCGACGCGAAAACGCTTCCATGGGGCGGGAGGGCGGTGCAGCTGGCACCTGGGCACCTGGGCATCTGGGCACCTGGCTGGCCGGCTGCCAATAGCATCAGCTCGAACCCCTCGACCACGAATGAAGCCGAAGCCCCGACCGCTCACATCGTCATCTCTTGCCGATTTCCCAGTGCCTTCCAAGTCTCCACGCCACGACGCGCTTCAAGGCTCTAGGAATCAATCATGGCATCGCGCTCTCGTTCCCCGTCACGGGGCCGCGCGCGGTCCTTGACGCGCTCCCTGTCGCCGCGCTCCGGTGCTTCGCGATCACCGTTGCACCAGCGACGACACGGCTCACGCAGCCTCTCGCCGTCGATGACGCCGCCTCCCCGTCGCAACGGACGATACAGGAGCAATAGTCGCAGCTGGAGTCGAGGCCGGGGCCGAGACAGTCGAGAGGCGAGCGAGTCTCCCGTGTCGAGAAGCACAAAGGTGAGCACTTGAGCATTGTCCGGCTGTTGGGAACGGGAGGTGGAGGTGGATACAAAAAAAAAAAAGAAGAAAGAAAGGAAGAAAGGAAGGAAGGAAGAAAGAAAAAACATCAGCGACGAAAGCGGCTAATCATGATTATTTCGCATCCTTTAGATTGTTGTTGAACGATTATCCAAAAATATCAACCAAGATCACCTCTATGAGATATTTGGCCAATTTGGTCCGATTCGGGATCTTGATCTACCCATGAATAGAACCTGTAAGCAGATGTCGCTTTTTTTCCCCCTCAAGTGAAGAGATGATGCGCGGTTCCTTCTTTTACTAGCCGTCTCTGCCATAAATCGAATGCTGGCTAACAGATATTCCTTCTTTCCTTTGGGCAGTCGGCACGAACCGAGGCACCGCATATATTCTCTTTGACCACGAAGCCGATGCTGAATCCGCCATCTCGCACATGCACGAGGCGCAGGTTGATGGCGCCATCGTCAATGTGTCGATTGTTCTGCCGCGGAGAAAGCTATCCCCACCACCTCCAACAGCTCGCCGTGGTGCCAATATCGATCCCAGAGTTCCCATGTCAGGCCCGCGAGGTGGCAGTGGCCCCATGGCGCGTGGAGGAGGCCATCACCACGGGGGCGGCGGCCGTCGCCGACAATCACCGCCGCCAATTTCCAATCGATACGGCTCTAGATCGGACGTCTACAGGCCGCCGTCGAGATCCCCGTCAAGATCGCCCGGTGTTGCGCCGCCTTCCCGCGGGGCTGGCGGCAGGTATCGCAGTCGATCCGTCGAATCCTATTCCTCTCGCTCAAGGTCCAGATCACCAGGGCCTCGAAGAAGACGCGGCGACGGCAGTGGCGCCGCTGGCAGCAGATACGACGATGCCGACGGCAGACATGGCACTCGTGGTCGCAGCATCGACAGCTATGGCGGCCGCAGTCGATCGCGAAGTGCCCGAGGCTACCGCTGATGGAAACGAGGTTGAAGGAAAAAAAATGTACTTTTTGCACGGAAATTGTCGTGACAAACAACACATGACTGGATTTGGTTTGGCGTTTAACGGTGCTAGGTCCTGATAGGGCAATGCTGTTTTGACAGCGAACATGATGCCATCATGGAGCGTGCCATGGTGAATCGTGCATTGATAAATTGTAATGAACAAAAGGCAACATGCCGCTGGGTACGACGAGCAGGAGACGACGTGTAGAATGTACATGGAGCGCCTCCGTCTGCCACTGCGGCCAGTTACGGTAGTGGTATGAGCGGCTTGGGCCGTTGATACAGTATTGCGTCTTGGCTTTGCGTTGCCAAGGCACCACACTGCCAGTTTTATCTATCTCAATGTAAAAAAATATATACCTTGGTTCTGCTAACGCCGCGGGTTATTGATTAGCTTGTTGGTATTATGAAGAAGAGCCTTTTGGCTTGTGGGTAGCTGGGAGACTGTGTCGATGTTGAGCGGTCATTTGTTGGAGTAGATGCAAGTTTTTTTTTAAACATTTATTTGTATTTGTATTTGTATTTGTATTGTAACTTGTACTTTTACTGCTGCTTCTACTTATACTTTTACTGCTGCTTCTACTTCTACTTTGACTTCTACTTTGACTTCTACTTTGACTTCTACTTTGACTTCTACTTTGACTTCTACCTATATTTATATTTATATTATTCTATGGTATTTTATAGTATTTATATTATTTTATATTCTTTATTCCATTTTATATTCTTTATGTTATTTTATATTACTTTATATCATTTTATATTCGTTATATTATTTTAGATTACTTTATATTATTTTATATTATTTTTTATTACTTTATATTATTTTATATCATTTTACATCATTTTATGTCATTTTGTAGTACTTTATATCATTTTATTTTATTTTATACCATTGTACATCATTTAATCTCACTTGTTATTATTTAATACCACTCTGTACTATTTAGATCAGTTCCTATTATCCTTTACCATCTTTTATTGTCTTCCCTTTCTTGCCATTCTCAACTATTCCTCCTCTTATCACGTCCTCCTTTTCTCCTCACCGTCCAACCCCGTCCATCCCCCAGTCCTCCACAGAGAACCATCCAGATCAAACCATCCCCAAGCCAACCTTCACCCGAACAGCACTTTTCACGCCGAGTCGCAGTCCAAACATCCCCTGCCACACACGAGGGAGTAATTCCGACGTGGCATGGCTGGTGGGCCATCGGGATACCCGGGCAGGCAAAGCAATGATGCTCTTCTTTTTGATGCTTCTCTGTTGGAAGGTTGTTGCTGGGTGTTTACTTGGTCATGTTTGTTTCACGGTGTGGCTATTGTTTCTGTCTTGTAGCTGCGGTATTTCTGTGCCTTGGAGGTACTATACTTTGCTAAAAGTGACTAGTAAGAAAGAGGATAGAAGAAAGAGAAATAAAGAAAGAGAAAAGAAGAAAGGGGAGAGAAAAAATAGTAGAAGAATAAAGAAGAAGAAAAAGAAAAAGATAAGAAGAAAGAAGAAGAAAGAAGAAGAAAGAAGAATTTAATAAAAAAGAAAAGACAAAGATGGGAAATGCAAATCACAAAAATGCCATCCCGGCTCCCAGTCCCAGCATACCCATGGCCACACCGGCCACACGGGCCGTACACCTCGGCGCCATGCCCCTAGACGTGCTGTGAGACGGCGACCGCGCGGTCGTGGTCGCGCCCGTACTGGTCGCGGCGTCGGCGTCGCTCGTCGTCGTGACCGGACAGTTGGTCGTGCAGGGCAGGGCGGTGGTGAAGGCGCCCGGGGCGGTCGAGACGGCAAATACGGGGGGCTGGGCGGCGATCTTGGGGTTGGGGAGCACGTACTCGGCGTCCGGGTTGAGGACGTTGCCGATGAGGTGCATGACGCCGTTGGCGAGCAGGATGTCTGGCTGGACAATCTGGGCCGAGTTGGCGTACTTGTTGTTGCCGCTCTGGCGAATCGTCAGCTGCGCGGCGCGGAGGCCGGACGCGTCCTTGGCGAGCGTGCTGTAGGTGGTGCCGTTGGTGAGGGCTTTGGCGTCGAGCACCTGGTTGGGGATGACGTGGTAGCTCATGATGCGGGCCAGCTTGGTGGCGTTGAGATGCTGCAGGGTGCCGCCGACGGCCTTGAAGGCCTCGTTGGACGGCGCGAAGATGGTGACGTTTTTGCTGTAGGCAATGTCTGGCATCAGCTTGGCGGCGTACAGACTCCCGAGGAAGGACTTGGCCTGGAAGGCCTCGGCTGTCTTGTCGATCTGGCTCGGGGGGATGAGTAGATTGTCGACGATGTGGATGAGGCCGCCGGCAAAGGTCATGTCCGAGTCTGTCACGGTGGAGCGGGAGCCCTGGCCGCTAATGAAGAAGGCGGAATCGCCTTGCTTGTTGATGAGGACGCCCTGGCCGGTGGTGACGTTTGTGTAGGCGGAATTGGTCAGCATGGTGGTTTCAAAGTACGTCGGGCCTTCCTGGAGGCCGCCGATGGCGATGGTGCCTTTGAGAATGTGATACTGGAGCAAGGAGACGGTCTTTTCCTTGTCTTCTGGATCCCAGACATTGTTGAGGGCTGTGTAGGGGATGTTCTCTATGGCCTTGTTGGAGGGAACGGCAATCTGTCGTGGATTAGTTTGTTTGTTTGTGTTTTTTTTTTTTTTATCCTTCATTTATATGTATACATGTAAATGTATTGATGTAAAAGTCCACCTCGCAGCAATGCGCCAGAAGCAGGTTCATACGACAAGTTGTTGACTCCCATCCGACGTACCGTCACGCCGCTGTAGTTGGGCAACTGCAATAGTACATCCGGGAATTTCTACAAAGGAGATGCAGCAATGGTCAGTACCATGTGAGTAGCACGGAATGGACAAGGAGAGGAAGCATGGAAAAAGGATAAAATACCTTGATGAGATCGTAGAATTTGCTCACGTCCTTGTTACCTGCAAGCACCGAGCCCAAGTCCTTGCTGCCATCGGCGCAAACACGCACCGCTAACAGGGCGATTCCCAGGGCAGCCTTGAACATGGTGGTGATGGCCGGTAATGGCAGTTTGTCAGAAATGGCAAGTCGATATTTATGCGGATAATTGTGTTCTGGGTGGTTTGTCTCGTTCGTCCAGGATGCCTTTGAAACAGAAGGGCAAAGTCAAAGCTAAGAACAATGGGAATTTAAAAAGAATAAAACCAGACAATGTAAGCCACGAAGTATTTTCCAACCGTCTTCTTTCTTTTCTAAAAAAAAGAAAAGAAACAAATCCAAAAAATAGAAAAATAGAAAAAGAAAAAGAAAAAAGAAAAAGAATAGCCTACTAAAAAAAAAGCCCGATAAATAAGCATACGCGGCGAATACAACCCGATACTTGTCGGTCAAGGCAGGAAACGAAAAAAAAAAAAGTAAACCTTGGGCAGAAAAAAGAAAAGAAAAAAAAGGAAATGCTTGGCCCAGCGGGAAAGCGGCGTAGGATTTCAGGCACGGCCGCACCAGAACCGACGTGACGAGAGGCGTCAACGTCATCAAGCATCCAGTCCGGTGGGCCAAGCCGTGCCGCGACTGGCGACTGGCGACTGGCGACTGGCGACTGGCGATCAGCCGGCAGGGCAGCGCCTGGCGGGCCGTTTGAAATGGCGCCAGACCGCCAGACCAGTCCACGTTGAACCAACCAGACGACGGCTGGCCGGCGGCAGCATGGAGAAATGGCCCACCAGACGGCACAGGGCTCACGGCCACGGACCTGGGGGCGTCTCGGTATCAGCGCGCGCCGGAACATTTTGTGTGGACATGGCTGGGACTCTGTGGAGTCTGGTCTGGGAGCAGCGAGCAAGGAGCAAGGAGCAAGGAGCAAGGAGCAGATGAGAGCCAGCCAGCCAGCCAGCCAGCCACGGACGGGCGTGGTCGGGCCCACACGCGGCACTAGCATCTGACCTCGTCTGAGTATCCCGAGGCAAGGGCCAAACGCGTTGGAGGAAGGAGCAAGGCTGGGCGGGGCAGGAGAAAACACCATGTAACATGTAACGAGTACAATCACGAGACAAAACCCGGGAAACCGGGGCCACAAGCCATTAGCCATGCCCGAGCGGATACATTCAGTCTCCTGTGTCTTTTCTCTTCCCTTTTTCTTTTTTTTTTATTTCAACAGATGGACCAAAAAAATGCAAGAAATAGTCCCGATCTGCATGTGCCGTCCGTATCGAATCGACGTGGCAGCACCGCATGACATCGCATGCGCGAGTGTGGTTCCTCTTTCCCAACAGGGAATGAAGCCATCGGGACGGCTGCATGAGCCAAGATGTCGGACGTTGATAGCGAAGGTTGAATACGAGGCTCTGGAGAACACGCTTGCTTGACTCTTGTGAGCAAAAACGTTACGACGGCTTTCCTCTTTTTTTTTTCTTTTAATTTTCTTTTAGTTTTTTTTTTTTTCGAGGGGGAGGCGTGCGCAACATCGGACAGGGGTCGTAGCGTGACTGGCACCGCTGGTTGACGGTGAAGCGTGGTAGCCAAGACGTCGACGGTGAAAAGCGATTTTTTTTGTAATTTGATGTGTTTCTTTTCTGTCAAGGCAGCCGAAGCGTGTGTGTGCTTTGTTCCCATCTGCATACGCCGCGGCCTGCGAAAGACGCGTTATCCACAAGCACCCATAATGCACAAACCGCATGTGCCAGTTCACATCATCCAATGGCCAATTTTTTTTTTTTTTTTTTTTTTTTTTAAAAAAAAAAAAATAATCAATACCCCATGGTCGAGACATGGAACATGCATCTTGCAGACCCAGCGCCGCCAGGGCAGCACGGGGCGTCCTGTCTGACATCTTGTCGTTGCAGAAAAAGCAAACGCAGGCGCATTCGCGAGGTCTCATGTAAAAATCCGTGCCCGGTGCCGTGCGGTGAGGATTGGCCTCGGTCGGGATGACCACATCAGCAAGTCATCAGCCTTGTCGATCCAAGGCGGCAGAGAGAGGCAGACGGACACGAGCCGTTTGTTCTTAATGAACAGGGCTGGATTGGTGATAGGGCTAGATGCCTTTTTGGAGAAGGGGCCAAAAAAGAAAAAAAGAAAAAAGAAAAAAAAAAAGACGGAAAAAAGAAAAAAGAAACAAAAAAAAAAGTGATTCGCGGTGTTTCAGGCGTACACCATGGACGGCTCCACAGAACAGACCCGGTGTTCTGGAATAAATGGACAAGCAAGGCGGCGGGCGACGCCCTCTTTCATGGCCACGCGGCTTCCACGGTGCCTCCGGAGTCTGGCCCGTGCCGACAAGAACGTGTGAGGCATGTGCCCAGGCTGCTGGGTTTCGTGGGGGGGGGGGGGGGGGGGAAACCCGGGATGAGACCCGTGGTCGACGGAATACCCGCGCGTCGTGTCGTCGGGTCTGGAAGAAGCGAAACGGTGCAAAACTCATGACGATGGGGAGGGCGGTCCGTGAAAGAAGGGCTGACGCACATGGCGTGTGTGCGATGCATAAAAATAGGCATCGGCATGTTCTGTAAAATATGAATGTGCATGTGTATGTACATCAAATATGTACATACTTTATGTACATACATAAGTATGTACGTGCTGCACATGCTGTGCGTGCTCACCTGCATCCACGTCCCTCGTGCGCCGCCCGCCCGCCAATGCGTCCGTGGGATTGGCAGACGGCCCGGCTGAGCGGCCGTCCATCGCAGAGTACTCACCAACGAGTCGCGGCCGAGGCGTCGCCTGGTTGCCAAGACGGTCATGCTGCTGTCACCTCGGGTCGCCAACGTGCGAGCCGTCCCATTTTGGGCCACGACCACGAATCCATGGCCGACGTTGGGAACTGCGGAGCGCCCGCAAACACGACGACGACGACGAGGAGGTCGTTCCTCAGGGTCACCACTCGTGTCGCTTTTTCACCCTCGGGACGTCGTGGAAGGGCGCCCCCTTGCGGACTGTCTTGGCCGGATTGGCTCATCTCGCGCGCAATCGGGGCGGAGACCAAGCACGAGCAGTGTAGCGAAGGGGGATGCCATGATGCCATATCAACAAGTGCGTTCTGGGCATGTACAGTACGTGCCCCAACACACCAACACACGTACATACTTACTCATCTAGGTGCTTACACAGGTACACTTTATGAATGCATGTGCACAAAAGGCGTGCTGTAGCCAAACCCTCCGGTCGCCCCCCGGGTGTCCGTAGCGCGTGCCGAGTGCAAGGGGATCGGCCGACGCCACCGAGCACCCTAAACCAGCCACAGAATGCTGCCGGCCATTGGCTGCAGATTCTCCGCGCGCCATGGCAGCTGGTTTCACTACCTAAGTACCTAGTACCTAAGTAGGTACCTAAGTAGTCATTTTCGTCGCCGGCTTGCCAATATCTGCATCTACCGGACGACCCAGCAAGTACTTGCCTAGTACCCACGTACCTACTTCTTACCATGCCTACGCAGCAGGTGCCTTGTCCCACTTACTTCAACGTTACTTTGGGTACCTACCTAAGTACCTAAGTAAAGTAGGTACCTGGTAGACGGCAGCATACCCGCGTAAGAGCGGCCCAGCGGCCAGCTCCAGTCGAGTCTGGTGCCACGACGGTCCAGCATGCCGCCTTTGACTCGGGGTATCCAGGCACCTACTCGGGAGCGCTACGCCCGGCTGACGGCAACAGCTGGCGCACAGCTGGCTCCGTCCAGCCGTCAACGCGCCCATATACGTCCTTGAGATGCCTACTGCCTTAAGTACCTGCTTAACCCAAGTAGGTACTTACCTACTCACTTAGTAAGTAGGTAGGTAGGGGTACTTATGTGCACAACGTAGAGTACCTAGGTACCTACAGTAGGTACCCAAAACCCAAGTACGATACGCTGTCAGCCCAAATCTGCCATGTTCATGCCGTTATCAAGCCCGACCCCCCGGTCCTCGGCCCAATCGCTTTCCATCCACACCGGCCATCTCTCAACTTCTACTTTTTCTTCTTGGTGGCCTTTTGTCGTGGCTCCGTACGCAGCAAACGTCATTTTGTCCATGCCACAGAACCTGGATCCCTCTCAGGCCCATCAGCTCCTGCGCTGCCGCTTCTACCATCTGGCGCTCGGGATATCCTGGCGCTCTGCATGCAGCTGCTGGCGGGCTGCCCCGACACTGATTCATTGACCTTGCGGCGGTGCACCATCTGATCTGCCTTGCAGTCGTTTCGACGCACACAATCGCACTTTTTTTTTTTCTTTTTTCTTTCTTCATTTTTCATTTTCTTTTCTTTTTTTTCTTTTCTTTTTTTTTTCTTGCCCTCGCTTCTATTTCCCGTCAGGCCTGCTGCTGTTTTCTAGAATACCTGACATCGTCGTCTTCGGCGCGCTTTTCGCTTGGATACGTGTGGTTTCTTCCCCCCCCCCCCCCCCCCTCTCCCACCGCGCACCATTCCTCCAACCCGACAGACATGGACCAAGAACACTACAGCCATGGCTATTATGGCCACCCGGTCCCTTCTTTGGCCACCACGGTCAACGCAACGCCCGTCCGCTCGGGCACGCCCAGCACCGAGGCCAGTCGCAATCACTTCGACAACGACGCCGCGTCCTCGCTGCGACGAGGAAGGGGCACCAATCCGTTCAGCAGCCCGGATGCGTCGCGGCCCGCCTCGAGCTACGCATCTTCGAGCGCCCTGGGCCCGCGCTACGATGTCAACGCCCAGCGCTACTTCCACTCAAGACGTGTGGTCAAGGGCGAGGTCGAGAAGCCCTGGCTGGACAAGAAGGATCCCAAAGAGAAGTGGGTGACCATCATGCCCATTGTCGGCATCTTGGTAGGCCTGGCCATCTCGGGCTTCCTGGTGTGGGATGGCATGCGAAACGTGGTCCACCACAAGTACTGCCCCGTCCTTGACGACAGATTTGACGGCGGCTTCAACACCGACGTCTGGACCAAGGAGGTCCAGGTGGGAGGCTTCGGGTATGCTGCTGCCGTCCCCTTTTTTTTTTTTTTTTTT
>SRPV01000682.1:0-15351 GCA_018360135.1 Claviceps sorghi | reverse complement strand
TTTTTTTTCCCTCTCTTCTAGTTTGGTAAATTTGCCGTGCTAACTGGAGGGGACCTGTCACGTGACCGCAGGGCAGGGATAGTTAGACTAGGCCCACAGACCGGCAGATAGTTAAGGAATTAAGACCTTTACATCCACTTCTGTGACAGATTAGTAGCAATTGCTAACAACCAGATAGGAGATTTTTCTTATCACTAGACTTTAAGTTACTAGGCGTTATATTAAATAGAAACCCTATCACTAAACAATTTTCATTACTAAGTATAAAGCCCTATCCCCCTCTTATTATTATTATTTTTTTTATTCTATCCTATTCTTATTATTTCTTTTATTCTAACTTTATTATAACAACCTTTAAAAGAATTATTTATTTTAAAACACTTATTTTTTTATAAAGCCTACACTATCCTAAACACTAATTAATATAGCTTAATAATTGTAACAACTAATTAATATAGGATATTTAATCTTAAGGTTACTTTAGCTAGTATAGCTAACAGTAGTTAAATACTTTGTAAGATAATTCTAATTATTTAATAAAATAGGCCCTAAAGAGTTTTAATACCTTATTAAATAGCTATTAAAGTAGACTTTTAATTTAGTTTTTTATAAATAGTAAAAAACTTATAAAGATTATCTTCCTATAAATCTATAAACTTAAATTATAGCTAATTTAAAATAAACTTAAATTATAGCTAATTTAAATAATCTCCCTTTACCTATCTTATTATCTTTATAAATACCTCCCTTAATTCTATTTTTACTTATAGTAGTATAGCTTTCTGCTTTAGTATAGGTTTCTACTATATTAAGTAAAATAGCAGCTTCCTTATTAAGTTAAATAGCCCCTATACCTTTCTCTTTAAGTTAAATAGCTCTTATACCTTTTTTAATAAGAGACTAACTAAATTTAATAAAACTGCTAAAAGTGTATTAAAAACCTATACTATTACTAAGAAGAAGATATACACTATAATATAGTTTATATAAATTATCTATTTTTATATAAAGGGTAGGCATTCTTATCCTAGCTTAAAGCCCTATTTAAACCCTATTTATTTAGACCCTTATTTTATTTATTTTTATTTAAAGCCCTATTTAAAGTCTATTAATCTAAGTATTAAAGTATAATTCCTTATTTTATAGTTCCCTATAAACTCTATAAGTAAAAGATATAGATATAATATATAGATTATTAAGACTATATAAGTATTCTCCTATACTAGAACTATCTTAATATAAGGTGTTAGAGTAATCTTTTTACTTTAGTTATTTATAACTACTACCTTTTTTAAGTTTATAAATAACTTTATTTTTTAAACCTACTTTAGATTTATTATTTCTATTATTTCTATTATTAAAGTAGAACCTATTTACCTTAGTAAAGTTATTAAAAGCAGCCTATAAGGGAAAAGTAATAATAAAAGGGATAGAATTTAGATAAGATTAACCTTAATAACCTATACTAAATTAAAATAATATTATATTTATACCTTAAATAATAATAGTATTAATAAATAATTTTTATGCTATTACTTAAGGTAACTCTACCTTTACTTAAGCATTTGTTAAAGTAATAAAGACATTAGTAGGCAATAGTCCTTAAATATTAGGGTTTATAGTAGCTACTTAAATTATAATAGCTAAAGGGATATCTCTATATTTAGCTAATATTAAATACTTTAACCTAATATAAGAAGATAAGTTAGGATTAAGTATAATCTCTAATTCTAAGTTAATAATTTATATATATATTTTTACTTTTATAAAGCGTTTAAAGTACCTTATATAGGTCTATAGTAAAGAACTAATTAGATTAGTTTAGACTACTTATTTTAAAGGTTAAGTATTAAACTAATATAGTTATTTAGCTACTATAATAAAGAGATAGCTTTTAGCTATAGTAATAATAGAGATTATTTATAACACTCTTATAAAAAGGTTTTATAAACCTATATTTAAGGTATTAACTTATATTTATATAGCTTATTATACTTTAAGAAAGTATATATAAAGAGATTAAATTAAACCCTTTATTTTTAACTTAGTTTAAGACATTAAGTCTATTAGTTAAAATAAGTATAATTAACTATAAATAGTCTATATATTATTAAAGCTAGCTATTTAAGCAGTTATACCACTACTATCTAAGGATATATTAATTAATAGCTTTCTTATAGCTATTAGGGATAGGGAATTAACTATTATTAATTTTATAAGAGAAAGATTCCTACTATAAAGGATAGGATAATTTTTACTACCTTAATATATAGGCATTTAACCCTATAATAAGCCTCTACTAGTGTTCTAACTATTTTACCTTTATAGTAGTATAAGGAATAATAGTAGATAAGGATAATACTTAACATTTAGTAATAGATAATTTTAGCCTTTTAGCTATTTTAATTACTAATCTTATTTATTTAAATACTTAAATCTATTAGGCTACTTAAACCTATTAGGTTACTTAGGTTAAATATATATATTATAGTATTATATATTAGGCTAAATAGTGTATTAAAATGCTAGTTAAAATAATTTAAAGTAAAAGGATAACTTAAGGACTAACTTTAATCTTAGTTTTATTGCTATTATAGGTAAGAGTTAGACTCACCTACCTTTTATAAGTAATAACTTTTATAATAATTATTAGTTTTAAGGTAATTTTTAAGCTTAGGGTAATTATAGTCTTTAAGTTAATAAACCTTAGTAAGTATATTACTATTAATAATAATTAGAATATTAATAGTAGTAGATAGTCTACTATACTAAGTAGTTTAGTAGAAATAATATTAGATCTACCTTTAAGTTATATTACTATAAGGTTAATTTAATTAAGTTATAGGACTTTTAACCTTAAGACTAGCTTTTATACTTTACTAATAAAGTATAGCTATATAAAGAATATATATAGTATAATTAAGCCTAAGATAAGGGATAGATTAAAACTTCTCTATTAAAAGGGGATGAATAAATTATCTAATTTGTTATAGTAGATAATTATAGTGGAAACTATATCTATAGAAGGTGTTACTAAACCTTTATATTATAAAACGTGCTTTTTAAACACCTTTATAAATAGTATTAAGTAGCTTTAAAAAAAGATATAGATAAAAAGGAAAACTATAATAACCTTACTAAAAATAGTTATAATAGTAATTGTAAGAATAACTATATAGCTACTAATATTAATATAATTTTAGACTACTACTTTAGCAGTTCTTACCTTAATAGTAATACTTAATATGTATTTATAGTAGATATAGTAGAGAATACATTTATTCTTCTAAAGTTAGTAGTAGGTCCCTAACTATAATATATAAATATTCTAATTATTAAATCCTTAGTTTAACTATTATAAATAGTAGATATTACTTATAGTTATAGAGCTTAGTTATATCTATAATTTTAGGTTTTACTTAATATTACTAAGCTATATAACTAATTTAATGTTTATACTAATATAGGTTCTTCTTTAATATTAGCAGATAAACATTAGATTGTATAGTATTACTTAAACATCTAAATTTAAACTTAGGTATAACTATTAACTATATAAGGTATTAGAGCGGCTAAGTATATATTATTAATATATATCTTATTAGACCTTAACTTCTTAGGCAAAGACCTATAAGAAAGACTAGCAATAGTATCTATAACTTAAGAAGTTAATTTAGTCTCCTTACTAAGAGCTAATATACTAATTAGTATAAATATTCTAGGAATAGAGAAGGTTAATATTATAAATAGTATTAAATTAGCACGCTTTATTAGTTATAGTAATATTAAAGTTCCTATATTAGCTTAGTTAATAGTCTTAATATTAGACTAAGAAGTTTGTGTAGTGGAGAATATATATATTCTAATATATGCTATAGCACTAGTTTTAATTTACTATAAACTCCCTTAAGATATAAGAACTTTATTTAAACTAAAAGAGATAAAGTTATTAGGAATATATATTGTAATAGTAGATACAGAGATATAATAAATTATTATTAAAAACCTAACTTTATTTAATGCTTATATTTGTAAAAATTAGCTACTAAGTTATATAAAGAAAATTAATTTAGAAGCTTAAGCCTATTTTATAGAAGAAGATAAATAATATAAGGCGGCTAATTTAGCACTAATTACTAAGCTTTAATAAATACCTAAGCTAATAGTTATAGAATATATTAGAGATTAAAAGATAAGGATATATTCTAGTAGCGTTAATATATATAAGTTAGAAAATAAAGTAAAGAATATAACTATAAAGGCTTTAATTAATAAGTATTCCTAACTCTTTAAGAATAAAGGTTTTACTATTATTCCTTTAGAAGAATAAATATATATATAAATAAAACTTAGTTAGGAAAATATAATTCTAAAAAAGTATAAAATTTATTTAGTAGGATTAGTTAATTAAAAAGTTATTAAAGAGACTATAGTAAAGCTTATAATAGTATATAAAGCTAGTAGGACTATAAGACATATACCTTTTATATTCTTAGTGTTTATGGTTTAGATTAGTAAAGAGCTTAAATAAAAAGGTTAAATAGTAGTTAATATTTAAGGTTTAAATACTACCTTAATAAGTAATGTATATCTTATGCAAAAGTAAGAGAATATTATTGCTATACTAGCTAACGCTATATATATTATAGTTATAGACGCTATAAGTTTCTACTACTAATAATAAGTATATTTAGATTTGCAATAGGCCTTTATAGTAGTTATATATAATAGATAGTATATATTTTAAGTTCCTATTATAGAATATAAAGGATTAAATATATATATATAATAATAGATAAATAATATACTATAAGGAACTAAAGCGGTATTATATATAAATGACATTTTTATTTTATTATAGGGTTTTAAGTAGTATATATAAGACTGTAAATAAGTCTTTAACATTCTCTTATAAAACAACCTCTTAATTAGACTAGCAAAAATATATATAGCCTATCCTTATGTAGTTATATTAGGTAAGATAGTAAATGCCTTAGGAATAGCAACTATTAAACAAAAGTTAGCAGCAGTTTAGAACCTTAAATTCCTATATATATTGCAAGCACTTAAATACCTTTTAGGATTTGTAGGTTTATTATAATATAATATACCTAAATATATAGCGCTAGTTAAACTATTATAGAATTAAAAAACAAACCTCTTAAGATTAGCTAAAGCTTATTAAATAAATCTAAAATCCGGACTAATATAAGACTAATAGGTAAAGAATATAGCTGTCCTATTACTAATAAAGGCAGAGATTAACTCCTTTAATACGCTAAAAGATGCATTAATATTATATAAAATGCTTGCTATTTATTTACTAGAATAATAGCTTTTTATTAACTTTAATACCTTAGGAAAGGGTATTAGAGTTATAGTCTACTATATTAAAAATAAATAGCTTTTAAAGATTAAAATTAGCAACACTATAGTTAAATACCTAGCGTAAACTTTAATATAATCTATAGCTTTTCTTTTAAGAACACTATTTAATATAGAAAAAAGGTATTAGTCTACTAAACTTAAAATGTATAGATATATATAGACTTTATAAAAAGCTAGATATTAGATTAAGGCTATACAAAGACTACTAGTAATCTGTTTTATAGATTACTACTCTATTATTAACTTAGCTTAATAAGTTAATATAGCTAATATATTAAATAGGTATATAGTTAACAAAAAAATAATTTAAGTAATAGAGTATATAAGCTAATTTAAAGTTTAAGTTTTATATAAGGTAGGTGTGGATTATAAAGTACCTAATGCTTTAAGTTATTTAAATAGAATCTAACCTATATATAATAAGAAGGCTAAAGGCTAGTTAGAAAATATACTAAACAATTAACTAGAATTATAGGTTATATTACTTAAAGACTTATTTATAGAGTTAGTTATAAAGATTATACACTTAGAATGTAATCTAATTATAATAGCTACAACTATACTACTAAATATATTACTAAATTTAGATAAATTAATAGTGAATTTAATTACTATTTCTCCTAAATTTAAGCAGAAGATTTAATTAGGCTATAATATAGATTTATATTAAAATTGTATCTTACTTATATTAAGAGATAATAAGAAATTAGATCTATTAAATAGAGTAATGCTACTATTTAAATAAAGAGATAGCCTACTTTAAAAGGTTACCTTAAACGCGCTAGTGAGATTATATATACTAAAACTAGCACTAAAGGACCTCTTTTAAGCCTTATATAATAGGAATTATTTAAGCTACTTAAAACTAAGTAAGTAAGTCTAATAGTTTTATATTTACTAAGGTCTATAATATCTAAGAAGCTACCTTACTATATACCTATTATATTAAGTATATTAGATATAAAGATATAGATATTATAGCAACCTATAGCTCTTACTTCCGCTACTAATGCTATATTATATAATATTAATTAATTTTATATTGTCTTTACCTATATCTATTTATAGCAATAATAGTATGTTAGTGATAGTTAATAAATTTAGTAAGCAGCTTATAATAGTATTATATAAGACTTAAATTTTAGTAAAGGAGTGTGTAAAACTCCTATATAATAAGCTATTTTTTAATAATTAAGGCATTTTAAAAATTATCCTTAGTAATAAAGATCTAAAATTCTTAGTAGTAATTTAGGTAAGCTTTTAGAAAATAATTAGTACTAAGCTGCTATACTTAATAGTATATTATCTGTAAACAGATAGTTAAATAGAGAGAATAATCTAATAGATTGAATTAGTAGTCTAAATATATATTATATAGCTAAAAGACCTATGTTAATAAGAGGCAATAATCCTAAAACTTTAATTTAAATTTAATAATATAAAGAATACCTTAATAGGTATTAGTTTAAATGAATTAATAATAGGATTTATACTAGGATTAGTTTTAACCTAATTAATAGAGAAGATACTGCTAATACTAGATTTGCTAAAAGAGAGACTATAAGTATATAATGTAATAGTAATAGTAGTAACTTAAATAAAATATTATTATAACTAAAAACATTAGCCTTAGTTTTTTTAAAAGGATAATTAAGTATTTATATAATTAGAACGATAAGGATATACTATCCTATTAAATATTAGCTAAAAGTATAGACTAAAATATGCTAAACTGTTTAAGATACTAGATAGAGTTAGTTAAGTAGTATATAAATTAGATATTTCTAATATATAGCGAATTTATTTAATAATATTAGTGGACTACCTAGAATATTTTTATAAGGATATATATAACTATAAGTAGATAGTAATAGCTTTAATTAGATTAGTAGATTATTAAATTGCAAAAATCTTAGATAAGCGCCACTCTGCAACTTTTAGAATTAAGTATTATGTAACTTTTAAAGACCTTAATAGAAAATATAACTAATAGGTTAGTATAGAAATATTAGTAAAGTTGCTAATAGTTAGATAATTATTATAGACATAGATAGCTAGTAAGATAACTGCTATAGCTAGATAAAACACACCTTACCTTTTTCCTTTATTACTTTACTTTCCTTTATAATTCTTCCCTTTATGCCTTTCCCTTCTTTCCTAACTTTCTCCTCCTTTATTCTTTATTCTTTTTTCCTATAATATAGTAAATACTATCTAAAATATCTATGCTTAATAAGCACCCCTACTATTTAGTCTATAATAAGGATTTAAAGAATAATAGATTAAAGAGATCTAAAATCTTTAACTACTATATTAAATATATATAACTAAAGATACTAAACTATATTTATAAATAAATAGATCTTTATATAGTAGGACTTTAATTTAAACTATTAATAAAAACTCTATTTAGTTATAGAATAATTAAAACCTTAAATAGGCTAAATAAAAAAGACTATTAAACTAAAGAAGACTAAGCTTATATATAAGCTCTTATAGTCCTATCTTATATTATATAGAGCTAAGCTATAATAAAGAAAACTTTAGCTATAGAAACTATTTACTAAGCTAACCTATAGATAGTAAAAGTGGAATAGCCTTAGGAACTATTTATAGTAGCACTACTTAGATTAAATAGAGCTAAACTCTAACTAATTAAAATAGCTAGTAATAATAATACTAAAAATTAAAAATATAAATATATAAATATAAAGTTAGATATAGTTAAACTTATTTAGCGTTTTAAGTAAGTAAAAAATAAAAAAATTATACTTTTAGAATAATAAGTAAGGGAACTTTAGGAGAAAGTTAACTAAATTAAATCCCTTCTTATAAAAGAAACTAAACTCTATAAGCTAATAAAATAGAAGCTTATAGTATTAAACTATTAAGTTGCCTAACTACTTAAGCTATTTAAATATTATAATAGCTATATTAAGGGACTTACTATAGTAGGTAGTAAAGTAAAGAATAAACTATAGAACTTAATAGCAGAAGTCTAATAGCTTTATAAGGTTTTTAGTAGTAGTGTTTAACGTTAGTTGCTTAAATAAGTTATATTTTATATTTTATTTATTTGCTTATTTACTTTATTTACTTTAGCTTTTAAATTTATTTACTTTAGCTTTAAGTTAGATTTAGTTATTAAGGGTAATTCTAAGAAGTTAGCGGCACCTATTATATAACCGCAGGGCAGGGATAGTTAGACTAGGCCCACAGACCGGCAGATAGTTAAGGAATCAAGACCTTTACATCCACTTCCGTGACAGGACCCCGCCACGCCACCAGTCAAATTGTCTGGCTGCCCCGCCTTCCGCTGGACTTTTGGACCTGGGACCGGTCCGGTCGAGCAGAAGTGAATGCAGTCCGTCTTGCTGCCAACCAAGGCTCAACATTGAAAGGTCCCTCGCATCTGGTCTGGCCCAGTCTCACGGGGCTTGAGTCACCGCACGGGTCCCGCAACAGTCTGGAAGCATTCTGACTCCTCCATCTCCTCCGCCGAGTTGTCCTCATCGCAACGCCGTCGCGCGATCCTCGCCTCGAGAGACGAGGGAAGGGAAAAAAGGAAAAAAAAAAAAAACGCCAACGCCAACGCACACGCACCATGGCCTCTGCTCCGGAACCAACGGCCTCTGGGGCTGATGTGGCCCAGGATGCGGCGTCTTCGAAGCAGGATATCAACCCCTGGTCGGTCTCCGGCGAGGTGGGCGACGATGGCAAAGTCAAGGCCATTGACTACCGGAAGCTCATTGACGACTTCGGCACCAGCTCTATCGACGAGGCCCTGTTGCAGCGCTGGGAAAAAGTCACTGGGGTGAGGCCTCATAGGTTTATGCGCCGTGGCATCTTCTTCAGCCACCGCGACCTGAATATGATACTTGATCGTTATGAGAAGGTTTGTGTTGATATCTTGCGGCGATCTTTTTTTTTTGGTCCACCCAGGACCGTTGCTGCTTGTTTTCGGAATTTACTAATCGACTCTTCTTTCCTTTACTTGTGTCTTTTTGTTCGATTTGGGGCCCCTCCACGTTTAGAATGAACCGTTCTTCCTCTATACTGGTCGTGGGCCGAGTAGTGATAGCATGCATATTGGTCATACTCAAGTATTTGACTTTGTAAAGTAAGACAAGACGGAGCTGGTAGAGACAACCCACTTGGCATCCCATCACTAACGTGTACGCTCTAGGTGGCTGCAGGAAACGCTGGACGTTCCCTTGATTGTCATGTTAACTGACGGTGAGATGGAATTCGCCCGACCTTACTACACACCACGGCAAGCCAGGGTTAACCGTCTTTTCTTCTTCTCGTGCTGCCAGACGAAAAGTACTTGTTTTCCGAGAAGCGGACCGTAGAGGAAGTCATGGGGTACAGCCGGACCAACGCCATGGATATCATTGCCACCGGATTTGACCCCAAGAAGACGTTTATTTTTTCAGACTTTGCTTACGTCGGCGGGGCCTTTTACAAGAACATTGTTCGCTTTGCCAAGAGAGTGACGTACAATACGGCCAAGGCCATTTTCGGATTTGACGGAAGGTAGCTACCATCTGCTTTGCTGCACAGCCTCCTCGCCTCTGCTCCCAGCGCAATCACCGAGCTATGAAGAAGAAAAAGAAGAAGCAGAAGAAAGAAAGAAGAAGGAAAAACTAACTGTTGTACAGTTCCAACATTGGCAAGATTCATTTTGCGAGCATCCAAGGCGCAACGTCGTTTGCCTCTTCATTTCCACACATCTTTGGCGAGGACGAGAAGAAGACGGCCAAGATTCCCTGCCTGATTCCCTGCGCCATTGATCAGGACCCGTACTTCCGGTTGACGAGGGATTGCGCATCGGGGCTCAAGTTCGCCAAGCCCGCTCTGATCCACATGCGGTTTCTTGATGCCTTGCAAGGTCCCGGATCGAAAATGTCGGCCAGTGATGACAACTCTGCTATTTTCCTGAGCGACTCGGCCAAACAAATCAAGACCAAGATTAATAAATATGCATTCTCCGGTGGACGCGAGACTCTGGAGGAACATCGTGAGAAAGGCGGCAATGCCGATGTTGACGTGGCTTACCAGTACCTCACCTTTTTCATGGAAGACGACCAAGTGAGTCCACTTTGCTCAAGGCGGTCCCCCCCCGGCGGCCTTTTCTTCCTTCTTTTGAGTAACAACTGACGGGGCGCAACACAAAACTGCAGGAGCTGAAGAAGATCAAGGATGACTATACCAGTGGCAAACTGCTCACAGGCGAGGTAAGCAACGGGTAGACACACGATTTGGGTTATCTGTGCGCAGCCCGAACTGCTTTGCTAATACCAGAATTCAAACCACACAGCTGAAAGCCATCTGCATCGATCACGTCCAGAAATACGTCGGCGCTTTCCAAGAGCGACGTTCCAAGGTCACGGATGCCGTGGTGGACGACTTCATGTCCGTCCGGCCCCTGGAGTGGAGAGGAAACCCCAACGTGCCAAGAGCAGATGTCGTCGTCCCGGTGACCAAACAACCTGGCGATGGCGCGCCGTCTGCCGGCGCCGACGCCGCAGGGGCACCAGGGGAAATGAGCAAGAACCAGATGAAGAAACTCCTCAAGGAGCAGCAGACGGCCGCCAAGAAGGCGGCCAAGGCCAAGGAAAAGGAAGCGGCGGCAGCGCCGGCGGCAGCGCCAGGAGACAAAGAAGCATAGAAGCATAGAATGGATAAAGAGAGACAAGAAAGGGTCATGACCAGTATCTTAAACGTAGACCTGCCATGGTACGGATCTGTAAACGAGTAGACAGGCGTCTGATCTGATGCTTGGTTGTTCATGTACACATTCATGTGAATAGGAGGCCTAGGAGTCGGGACTGGGAAGGCCATCAGGGTGCATGTTTCTTATCTCGTCTCTTGCGCGCACCAGACCAGAGTGCCAGACTGCGTCCAGACGCCACTTTCAGCCACAGCCGGTGTCCTAGTCGCAGAATCCCCGGGGGGGATGCATGTGTGGTTGTCTGCCTTCGGTTGCGTGTGACTGTTCGCGTCTCACCACACAGGTACAAACCAGACATTGCATACCAAGTGCGCAAACAGAACCGGCAGTCGCAGCAGTCGCAGCAGTAACATCCGTGTCGATGACTGCTTGAGCCAGACCCAGCCGACCCAGCCGAGCCAGCCGATCCTGTCCAAAAACGCCAGATGAGAACAGGCGGCAAAGAGCGGATCAATGGACCAGACCAGACCAGACCAGACCAGACCAGACCAGACAGACCAAACCGGGGGAGACGAGACAAGATCCGTTGTGGTTGCCGAGTGCAGAGGTCCCTCTCCACGGTGTAGGTACTTATCTACCGACCGAGAGGTACCTACTTTGCAACCCTAAGCACCTCGAGCCCTGGGTACCTGGGTCGAGTGCCCAAAGTATCCCTGTACCCGCCCAGTGACGGATTGCATGGTCAGGTCAGGTGGCGTCAACCAGACTAGTCCAAACCACCACCGAGGTAATAGCAGCCTGTTGCTAGGCACCTGCCGTCATTGGATGCCGGGCGTCCAGCTGCCATGGCAGGCTGCATGGCCAAGCCGCGTCTCAGGCTCCTGCACCTGGTGGCCTCGTCATCCGCCCACCACTGCCGGTCTGCCACTGGCCAGACGGGAGGCTGGTGCCTCGGAGCTCCTTCTCGCTCCGTCCATGTCTGGTCCCAACTGGCTCGACCACTTGGCTCTCTTCTCTTTACTCCTCATCCCCCGTCACTCTCGCTCGTCCTCATCGTTCATTTCCCATCGTCGGAGAACCCAATACAGAACCATCCATCGCATCTTCATCTTCAGCAAGCGCTTTCGCCCAGCAGCCCGGCTCGCTTCTGTCCACCATGCGGCTGTCCACCTCCGCCCTCGTGCTCGGCGCCGCCTCGTCCGCTGTCGGCTTCCAGGACCAAAAGGTCCTCTCCGACCCCTCGAAGCCGTCGCTCGGCAGCATCGACCACGCCGACTTTGCCGGCTGGACAAAGCCTCTGAAGGAGGCTTTTGGTGAAGCCTCGGCCGAGGCCAAGGGCATTTGGGACGAAGTGTCCATGCTTGTGCCCGATGCCGTGGATGCCTTTAAGAAGCATGTCATCGGCGCCAAGCCCAAGAAGCACTCGCGTCTCGCCGATAGCAAATGGGACCACGTCGTCAAGGGCGCCGATGTCCAGTCCATCTGGCTGAAGAACGATGCGGGCGAGTCCCGCCGCAAGGTCGGCGGCAAGCTCGACAACTACAGCCTCCGTGCCAAAAAGGTCGATCCCTCCAAGCTGGGTGTCGACAAGGTGAAGCAGTACAGCGGCTACCTGGATGACGATGAAAAGGACAAGCATTTGTTCTATTGTGCGTGTCAAGACGAGGCAAAAGCAAGCCCCACCTTTTTCTAACCGCGATTCTGTAGGGTTCTTCGAGTCGCGCAACGACCCCAAGAATGACCCCGTGGTCCTCTGGCTCAATGGCGGCCCGGGCTGTTCATCGCTCACCGGCCTGTTCATGGAGCTCGGCCCGGCCTCCATCAACAGCAAGGTTGAGCTTGTCCACAATCCATACTCGTGGAATGCCAATGCCTCCGTCATCTTCCTTGACCAGCCCGTCAACGTAGGCTACTCGTATGGAAGTGGCTCCGTCAGCAACACCGTTGCTGCCGGCAAGGATGTCTATGCTCTGCTCACCCTCTTCTTCCACCAGTTCCCCGAATATGCCAAGCAGGACTTCCACATCGCTGGCGAGTCGTATGCCGGGCACTATATTCCCGTCTTTGTCTCGGAGATCCTGTCGCATAAGGATCGAAACATTAACCTCAAAAGTGCTCTGATTGGAAATGGCTTGACCGATGGCTACACCCAGTACGAGCACTACCGCCCCATGGCCTGTGGTGATGGCGGCTATCCTGCCGTCCTGGACGAGAGCGCTTGCCAGAGCATGGACAATGCCTTGCCCCGCTGCCAGTCCTTGATCAAGAATTGCTACGAGTCGGAGAGTGCCTGGTCCTGCGTGCCCGCCAGCATCTACTGCAACAACGCCATTATTGGTCCTTATCAGCGGAGCGGCCGTAACCCCTACGATGTTCGTCGCGACTGCAAGGGCGGCGACCTTTGCTACGAGGAGCTGGGCTACATTACTCAGTGGTTGAATAAGCCCGAGGTCATGCAGGCTCTGGGTGTCGAGGTGGACAGCTATGACAGCTGCAACTTTGACATCAACCGCAACTTTTTGTTCCAGGGTGATTGGATGAAGCCGTACTTCAAGCTGGTTCCCCAGATTCTGGACCAGATTCCGGTCCTCATCTATGCTGGCGATGCTGACTTTATCTGCAACTGGCTTGGCAACCAGGCCTGGATCAACAAGCTCGAGTGGTCGGGTCACGATGGCTTCAACAAAGCCGAGAGCAAGGGCATCAACGTCGGTTCCAGCAAGGACGGCAAGGACTATGGCAAGTTGAAGTCTCACGGCAACTTGTCATTCCTCCAGGTCTACAAGGCTGGTCACATGACACCCTTTGACCAGCCCGAGGCATCTCTTGACTTTCTGAACCGATGGATATCGGGCAACTTGAAGGCGTAAAGTGCGCAAATGATGGAGATAAAGCCAACGACACAGTCCCTATGTTGCATGTCTTTTTTTCTATTCTTTTTTTTTTTCTACACACAGACCGTGTATCATTACTAGCTGTAGCACACGCCGAATAATTGGATTTATTTTATTGCATTCGTGGACGAGGCTTTGTTTCCGGGCTGAGCCGAGTTGATGTGAATATCGGAGGGCGGGCTGCGGCAGGGTAAGCGGGCAAGATGTGATGGGATGAGTCGATGGCATTGGTATAGTAAATGGTCGTGGTAGATGTTGAAGACGTGGCAGGAAAAGAAGAGAAGAAGAGGAAAAACTAGAATCAGACAACAGCTCCTTGATGAGAAGCTTACATATTCAGAAGCAACGGCGGGCTGAAACGGTGGTGTGGCTGCGGGGTAAGATACAGGATAAGACGCCAGGATAAGAGGACAAGGCGAGGTAGCTTTCCTGGCGAGGAAATGGAACAATTGTGCGATGCAGTCCTGTTAAAGGATGCCAATTGATCTTGACATCAATGATGCGACGGCTCCCCCCCCACCCCTGTTGCCCTGCCCTGTTCCCTTGCCTAACTTATAAGGCATGGTGTTCTGTTGGTACATATGTATTGCCGTGGGTGTGGTGGTTAGCGCTTCCTGTCTTTCTTCCCGGCGGGCCGAAATCTGTTGGGACCGAGGACCGAAGGTCGGGCTGGACTGGGGCTCGGGGGTTGTGTCTGGTTCTGGGGGTGTTAATTAAGGGCATGGACTACTGTACAATACACCCCTTGAATTATTCTAAAGGAGGTATAAGCCCCTCTTTTTAGCAGCCTTATACATATAACCTACAGAGGGGACAATAGCTGGGGTATCTGTATAATACTATAAGTATTAACTAATATCTAAAGATACTAATAAGCCTATATAAAGAATATAGAAGCTTATATACCTTTAGATCTCTAACTATATAACTATAATTTCTAAAGCAACGCTTAATTAGCCTAATCACCCCTATAAAGTTACGTCTTTAGAATAATTCAAGGATTGTACTGTATGTACATATGTACTGACGAGACGAGACGGCCATGTTGGCTCCGAATGGTCGGAAGGGTCTTGGTCGAGCTTGGGCTGTGTGCTTTTTCCTTTCCTGCCGCCATTTCTTTCCGGACCTGTCTTTTTATGCCCTTTGCCCCTTTCCACTTGGATAGGCGGCGTCCGAGCGGCCGAATCGTATGCCTGGACCTGGACCTGGACCAGAGATTTTGCCTGCTACGGGGCGTGTGTGCGGCAGGGTGTGGCCGTGCTATCCCCAACAAAAAAACAGGACAGGAACCAGGAACCAGGTCGTGTTTCTTTCTGTTGCCGCTTTCTTCGTCGTCGTCGTCGTCGTCTTCTTCTTCTTTTTTTTTTTTTTTTAAAAAAAAAAACATGTACTTCC
>SRPV01000681.1:0-15355 GCA_018360135.1 Claviceps sorghi | reverse complement strand
GGAAGCAAAAAAAAAAGAAAGAAAGAAAGAAAAAAGAAAAAAGAAAGAAAGAAAAGAAAGAAAAGAAAGAAAGAAAGAAAAAAAAAAAAAAGGAAGGAAGGAAAAAAAAAAAAAAGAAAAAAAAAAAAAAAAAAAAAAAAAAAGAAAGGAAGGAAGGAAGAAGAAAGAAAGGAAGAAAAAAAGTACCTAACCTCCCCGTCATGAACCAGAGCAAACTCGAGTTCATGCTGCGACTACAGCAATACATCGAACTGGTACGGTCGCAATCGGAACCCAAGCTCCTCGAGGCCATAGCCCACGCCAAGAAATACCTCCTCCCGTACTGGACAACATACAAGGAGGAAGTCCAGCAGGCCTGCGGTCTCCTCGCCTTCCCCCCCGGCCAAGCCGCCTCATCCGCCTACCACCAACTGTACAAACCCTCACGATGGGCAGAGCTGGCCGACATGTTCACCGACGCCCACAACAACCTCCTCGCCCTCCCGGCCGTGCCGCTCCTCCACGTCGCCCTCTCGTCGGGCCTGTCAGCCCTCAAGACCCCCGCGTGCCACTCGGCCGCCGCTCACCAGGGCCAAGGCACATCTACCCTCGGACACGGCGTCTGTCCCATCTGCTCGACAGAGCTGAACGAGCTGGCCAAGAACGTCCCCTATGCCCACCACACCAAGAGCCACGTGGAGCACGACCTGATGCTCCTCCCCAACGGCAGAGCCTACGGTGCCCAGTCGTTACAGGAACAGGCCAAAAAAGCAGCCTTGCCGCCGACACAGGTCAAGGATCCGCGCACGGGCGAGATATTTCCCACCGAGGCCCTGGCAAAGGTGTACATCACCTAGGTTGTTTTCCAGCCAAACGCGTCAAGATGTATAGTAGACAAAAAGAAAAAAGGAAAGAAAACAATGCTCGTTCCATCCACACAGCATCAATGTGACATGTGGGAAGACTACGAGGCGCCTGCTCTCCTCATCACTAAAATCTAGACGTAGCGAGTCAAAGAACGAGGCTCGTCGTCATGGTCAAACTTCTGGTTATTCTAGTAGACGCGCCTCGATCATCTATACCAGACAGTCCACTGCATAGGCACGACCAGGAGGGCACATGAAACCGCGCAGACGGGACAGGAAAGTCTGAGCAGTGTAACAGATACCATCAACCCGCTAGCTACCTACCTAGCTGTATAAATATGCGAGATAACCCAGTCCAGTAGCCCACGCTGTACGTACGTCACTTCGCTTGACCCCTAAAACAAATCGAGGCTAGCATACAAGGAAAAAAAAAAGAACAAGAAAAAAATGCACGCAAAAACCAAACAATAAACACGGAACCACGGTGAACCGGCAGACCTTGAACCAAAGACCAGGAAGGGGGGGTTGAATGTCATAGTGACAGATGAGACGCGTTTCAAATACTCGTTTGACACGCAAAAAAAAGAAAAGAAAAGAAAAAAGAAAAGAAAAGTATACAGTATGCCCTTTTTTATATACTTCTTTCCTCCTCTCTTTGGTGCATGTGTTTTTTCTTTTTCTCTCCTTTTTTTTAGGGCATAGGAGGTAATTGGCAGCCGGTTGCAGATCCCTACCTGCTGTTGCCGGCAAAAGCAAAACTTCCAAAGACACCTCCTCCTCCCCCTGGCGTCATGGGTCCCATCTGCGCCATATTGCCGGCGTTGTGGTTCTGCGCCGCAGCAGGACTACTGACGAGGCCGGCAGGTACCGTGTTGGGAGTGCTCGGGGCGCCGCCGCCATTCATGCCGTTATCGTTGCCACCTTGACTCATCATGGCCAGAGGACCCAGCGGACCTTCAGGAACGCCAAGCCCCCATATTTTTCCAATGTGGGCGTCGGGGATATCTCCGTTGAATATCTTATCTCGCATCTGGAAAAACACCTTGCCGGTAAGGAGAGAGTCGGAGCCGGCCTGGTGTGCGGCGCCAATTCTCTTGATCTTGAGGTTTTCGGCAACGTTTTCCAGGCCCGACTTGTGTTCAAACTTAGTGAGTACTTCCGAGCTGGTCGGGTCGCTTGGGGTGAGATATCCTTGAGTGTGTTGTCTGATGGCAAACTTCATCAGATGTTTCACATCGTACGTCGTCGGGAAATGCAGCTTCATTTTGTGGTCAAAGTCGACCTCATCGTTCGGCAGCGGGCTGCACATGAGAAGCTTGGTTAGGTAGCCAAAGTCGTAGCCTCCATGGAAAGAGATCCATTTGACGTCTTCGAAAAAGACAAGGCCCGAGGGTATGAGCAACGAGGCGAACTCGTGCGGGTCGATTCCATCGCGCTCGAGGAGACTAAAGTCAATGCCTGCCTGTTGTAACGACTCGATGGATTTCTCGTTGTACATGTCGTCTTTGAGGGAGAATTTGAAGTTGAACTGCCATGAATATGGAAATGGCCCTTGGCTTGTTGCTCGTTTGGCAGCCATTCCCAGGCCAGAGTCAAGCCCGGGTCTTGCGGGTGGCGTCTCGCCATCCTCGTTGAATAGTGTCAAGCCAATCTGTATGACTTTGAGCATATCCACGTTGGCCCGCAGACACTGATAATGGTAATCGCTTTTGCCTCGAAATCCACCCATTGGCCTTGCGACAACGCCGGGAAATTCCGTATCCTTTTTTGGGGGGGGACCGACGGTGTATCCCGTTTACGTTAGCAATGTACGATACAAGGCTCCCTTTTCTTTTCTTTTTTTTTTGGTTGTTGCCACCACAGCGACAAAAAGATGCAAAACTCATCCCTCAGTCAACGCAAGACAAGCTTACCATAGCAATATACGGATATTTATCCACCAATTCTCTCAGCACAGCCATCTCCTCATGCAGATTGTGTTTCCACACTTCTCGTATCCTCCCCTTATTAGGCTGAGAGCGTAGAGTCGGATGCTCCATCAACATGCTATGCTGCACCTGCGCGGTATGTTGAGGTTGCTGTAAGCCTGCTGGGCCATGGGCAAATCCCATTCTGGCGCTCTGACTACCAAACCCCGTGTCCGCGAAGCCTGCGCCATTGAGGCCGCCGCCAAAGGCATTTCCATTGGCCCCGGCAAAGGGACTGATTTGAGCATTAGCGTTGAGATATTGATTGCCACCCATAGGACCGCCTTGATGCTGGCCATGGGAGGGAAATCCGGGCTGGTGGAAAGGCGCGCCAACGCCCGGGCCGGCGCTGAAGCCCCTAATTTGCGGCGGCATGGGGCTGTGTCCGTATGTCGGAACGTTGGAGTTGTGGTGGTAGGGGGTCAGCGGCTGACCAACTTGGAAATTCCGAGGTTGCGGCCCGTTGGGAGCGGCGAAATTGGACGGCTGACCGACTTGGATATTCTGGGATATCGGCAAGTCGGGAGCAGCGAAATTGGACGGCTGACCAGCTTGGAAATTCTGAGGTTGCGGCAGCGTATGAGGTGGGCGTTGATGGTGCGGCCAGCGATGCTAACTCGGCTGCGTCCCAGGTGCAGAATGATTTGATCGATGCGGTCTCTAACGCGCCGTTGGAGGAGTGGATTGGTGCTGCCCCGGACGGCTGTTCATTGAGAATAGCTTGGCTCCGACGAGGAGATGGTCGTGCTCGCTGAGACGTGGGCGGAGAAGGCAGCGAGCGAGGTGAAACAACCTGATGCTCGCATGCAAACACGCCTTGCACAGCGGACACGGGAGAGGAAGGGGCGTGGGAGAAAACAAAAACAAAGAAGAAGAAGAAGAAGAGACACGGGAAGAAGGTCCGCGGCACCGGCGTTATATTGGGGCCGAGAATTTCAGAAAACCTGTTGATGGCAGAGACGGAGGAGCTGACCAGGCACGAGCGTGCTTTTCCGCAGGCGGTCGTGGCGTGCGTGCGTGCGGAGGATCGTCGGCCAAGACGGATTGATGCTTCAAGGAACTGTCGTCGTAGAATGATGGAAAGCAATAATGGGATAAGTGCAGTGCGTGCGAGACGGATGTGCAGGCGGCGTCGAGGTCGAGGTCGAGGAGGTCGAGGTCGAGGTCACGAAGTTGCTTGTTGGTGTCGGAGCGGAACCAGGCTGCGCAGTTGAGACTGGATGGACTGGAGAGCTGGTGCAGGTTGCGGCGCCACTGCTTGGGTCCGCCCTGGCCCCAGGCCAGAGCAAACGCAAGGCTACGTATCGGTACCTAGGTACCTAAGGTACTTATGTAAGTTAGTAAGTGCCTTGTAACCACGTCCACTGCTCCGCACCTGCAACTACGTTGTTCCGGGCCAGCGACGGCGGATGAGCCCTTTCTGCCTTGGTCATCGATCGTTCTCGCTGCTCACCAGCCACCAGCCCACCAGTCATCACGACGGCTTCACGGCGACCAACCCGCCCCCCGACTCGTCTCTACGAATCCCGACCCCACGCTTTTTCCTTGAGGCTGGAGGCCCAATTCGCACAATGCTTCCGACCAGGTACGAATCGACGCCATCACACATGCTCCTCGAGCCCGCACACCATCCAATGACCCCATCCCCGATCCCCGAATACACGGAGGACGTCACAGATGAAGGGAAAAACACAAAGTAGCTGACCTTGATCCCCCTCCCGCCCAACCATGCACAGAGTCCTCCAAGCCGCCCGCGGCGCAAAGCCCAACATCACTGGCTTCAACATGCGAGCATTCAAAGAGGCAGCCGGACAGCCGCGATACGACCCTTGGGAGAGAGCGTACGTCCAGTCCAGTTCAAAACAGAAACCCCCGCCTTCGGCATACTAGACCTCCACACATCGAGCCAAGGCCACTCGCAACGGACATGCACACGTCACACGGCCTCCACGGAGAACGAAAACGCATCGGGAACTGACATTGATCTGGCAGCGAGGCATGGAGATACGTCGGTACCTTCTCCCGATGGAACCGCTTCAAGGGCTCCCTTCCCGGTCTGGGCACCGCGACCGTCGCTTTCGCCGGATACTGCATCTACGAGCACTTCTTCATGAACGATGACCATCACGGCGAGGCGCACCATTAGATTGTCCGGCGGTAGAATTTAAAAAAGACATGTTGGGGGCCAGTGAGGAGGGGAGAGAGAGACTGATACTGCGGGTTAGTGAATAGTGAAGAGAGCGGGAGAGGCTGCCAACATGCAAAAGACAGGAGGGGAAGCGCATAAGAAACAGAGAAATCAGTCATGACTAGGTCGCGAGGGACGCAAGTCATCCAACGACAGCATAGTCTTGGAGAAAAGGCAAGAGGGGGGGAATACTGTACATAGGATTGACGGCAACGAATGAGCCGCAAGAGCCTGTTTATTTTGTTTCGTGTTTCGCGCGGGCAAAATTTGGTTTGCACAATATAAAACATGGACATCAGGTTCATTGGCTTTTTTTTTTACCTTGAATGATAGTAGGAGCATTTCTACTAAACATTCTGCCTTTGAAACACGGCGGAAATTTTGCGACATCTTTCGCCGAACACGGATTCCATACACTCCAGTCTTCTCAAAAATTCGCGTGGATTCGACTTCTTGTGATAGGTGAGACTATATAACAAAAGAGAGAAATACATCTAGATATATATGTATGTCCTGCGCCTTATCGTCAAGCCAGTGGGATGCGCAGTCCAATTTGTCCAACAAAATGCTTCAACGCCCGGTCCATCGCTAGGATGTCTGACTCGGGGTATGATTTGTACAGTGAGAGGGTATCTTCATTCAATCAGGAACTCGACCATAAATGCAAGGCGACACGTGGCTGACTATAGCTGCACTCCCATCACAGCATCAAGAGCCCCTTCGATTGCAGCCTCGAGATCACTGACCCGCTGTTTCAAGCCTCTATTTTCGTCTCGGAGGAGACCGGCCGTGTCCCAGGCCATACTTGCATCTTGGCCTTGACAGTTCTGACATTCTCTCTTGGTAGAATCACCGGAAATGCCCTTCATGAGCTTCTGGAAGGTCGAGATTTGCTGTGGTTGATATTGCTTTGAGGAACGAGGAGGCTCCAGCATATGTGACCTGGGTGCTTGCGGCATATGGGACGCGATAGAGCCACTGCACTGCGTGCTTAATCCGTCGAGAGGACTCGCTATCAAAGGAGGGCTGCGCGATCGGGAGAAGAGACTAACCTGATCGATGCTCTCCTCGTCTGTATCGAAGCCTGCGTCGTCAGACTTCATTGTGCTAGCACTTCGCCGGTGATGTTTTCTCCGCTGATCTTCCTCGGCACCTAGATCTTCGGAGATGGTGGATATTCCAGAAGACATAACAAGGCTCTCTCTCGCCGTTCTTTCCTGCAACCGAAGTTTTTTCTCCTGGTTGAGCTCTTGCATCAGAGCCTGCATGACAATCTCGGTTTCGACAGCTTTCTGGGCCATGTCTTCCAGCTGCCTCTTCAAGCAAATCACCCGAGTCTCCAATTCAAGTTTTTCATCTTGCTGCAAATCTCTCTCGGCTCTGAGTTCTTGACAGGCGATGGCTTTGTCCTGATAAGCGGACTGGAATTTGCGTAGTAGACTGGCAGCATTCGTATGAAGATTATTGAATGCAGCGGGAGAGAAGGGCTCCTGAGTTTGGATAGTTTCGGTCGAGGATAGCGCCGCATCTATGTTCAAGTTTATGAGCTCGTCGTTACTTGGCACCGACACCGGACTGATTGTTGTTGGGCCTTTGAATCCAGTCATATTGAAGAAGGAGAACCGTGACGTGCGGGGTGATGGGGCGCCTTTAACTCGAGTTTCGACGGACAGCGACGTGGAAGATGGTCGAAGCTGTGATGGGGTCACATCTGCCGTTGCGGAATGCTGATTTTCTTGATGCTGATCCACATTGTCCTTGTTGCGCCTCATGTGAAAGGCGCCTGGCCGTGGCGAAGCGGGTTCCGGTGCGTCCGTGGGCATCTTGTCGCCTGTCAAGGTCAAGACTCGATGCTGTGCCCGTAAGGACTCGGGTGTATGGTTTGACGTCAAGGTTGAGAGTGGTTCGTCGTCGTCTCCGGCAGATGTGCTATTACGACTGCCAGGGACCGCTGACAATCGCATGGGAGATTGTTGTTGTTGTTTCGAACTTGAGTAGGGGTCAGAGCAGCCCGAAGGTGAATCGGAAACTGCAATGGGCGGGACAGCCGGTAGAGCAGCGACGGTACTCTTTGCCAAGACACTCAGAGCGCCTCGGGTCGGTCGAGGAACGCTCTCTGAGCTGCGGGATGGCGAGCTGAGCATAACGTGTGAGGGAGTCTTGAGTGGGACTGTTAGATTAGTTGCTGCCGACACCCCGGTCGTCGAGTTCGGATCTTTGTTTTTTTCGCCGGCCGTAAACTACCTAGCGACTAGGCTGGGTGTTTCGGTGTTTCGAAACGGAGTTTAAAGGGAAAAACGTGTGAGCTGGATGATGCTTGAGAATCCTGGCGGGTGCGGGCGAGTATGTAGACGCTGGTTCTCCGATGAGAAGAGGTCTATGATGAAGCCCAGCACACGGGACTAACTGCTCCGAGTGGTAGCCTCGTCGGGGAATGATGATGATGATGATGACGATGCAGCAACCTGGTGGCTAGCAACGGTGATGGGATGTCTTTGTATGCTCGGCAGAGGCTGACACCAAGAATAGGGCCCCTTTGTTTGTCTCGGCCGTCCGGCCTAGCCCGACTCTGGTATGCGCTGTGTGAGGTAGGAAAGGGGCCGCTGTGGCTATGGTCGGAGACTGGGTCGAACAAGGCGCGTGACGAGGCATCAACAGATGGGGAGGACGCGAAGCGAAGCTGTCAATCCTCCAGCTGGAATGGCAAGGAGAGCCGATGTCTCGAAAAGGCTCTCGGTGCAGACGGGGAGGCTGCGTGATGGCAGATGCAAGGGCGAGCACAAAACCTGCCTGGAATCTGGATAGCCAAGGACGACCAGGAGGCGCTTGGCTGAAGCACGAGGAGACGGCCCAGACGAGTTGAGCCCGAACAAGAAGAGGGTAAGAAGCCGTCCGGGCTTCCGAGCTTTTATCAGGTCAGTCAGGCACGCACGCTCACTCCTCAGTCGCACATGGACATGCACACCTGCATGCAGCCGGGCTGCAGGTGTGCATCGGCATCTGCATCCAGTCTGCACCCGGTCTGCTCCCAGTCTGCCCCTGCCACACCGCCAACGCGCGTCCAGGTAGCCTCAAATCCATGAAGCTCCAGTCAAGAGTTGTCGGTGGCTGCCAGCGGTTGCCCGGTTGCTAGTGGATTACAGCTGGCGACTGGCTGGGCCTGGTGGGGCTGGCGGGGCTGGCGGGGGCTGGCGGGCACGACGGGGCTCGGCGGGATGCTTTGTCGTGTTGATGGTGGATTTGCCGAGGTACCTGAAGAGACCTCTAGAAACCTCACTGTCCGGCTCTTGTACGCGGCTGCATAGGTACTACGATGTGCATGCGTGCGTAGCTGCATGTATCTCGCCCGCTCCGCCAAACCCAGTAGCCACCGATTTGAGGTTTGATCGTGTCTGGTTGTTCCCACGGCTCGCACCACCAACCACCGATTCCGTGGTCTAGCCTCCAACACCAGTTATCGAAGGCTGGGTCCCCTACCTCCCCCCTCCTAAAAAAAAAAGGAGGAAAAAAAAGGAAAAAGGAAAAAAGCATAAAATTTACCCCTCATACCAGGGACCAAACGCGAAGGATTCACCATGTAGCGCGTCTCTTTTGCGCTGGCAAGCGTGTGAGGCGTGTTTTACAGGAGGTCGGAGAAAGGGATGATATCACTGTCATTCCGGGCATAGTTCTAGTATCATCGTTGGGTCGTTTTTTTTTAACTTCACTTGACTGCTGGTGTCGTTCTGCACGTCATGTCTATGCATCTTTATATCCAGGATGTACGTGACTAGTGTGCTGACTACGAACGGAGATAACGAGCACGAGTGTTGCTGCTGACTTGGTCAACCGATGCCATTATTCCTTTTATCACGAAATCCTTTTGCGGAGTGTCATTCGACGCGAGGGGATCGAGGCCTTGTAATGCTCAGCCTAGTGTCATTAGCAGTCTTCAGTTGAGCACCAAAATCGAGGGAAAAAGTGTCACCTCAGAAGACGTTGCCATGCGAGGCATTGTACGACGCAAATTTACCATCAATAAGCAATGTCAGAGCAGATTCAACCAAGACCAATCTGGCTTCAGCTTGTCCTAAGAGTCGAAGCCGGGGTTCAGGGTAAGATGAAGCCGCGAGAAAATCGTGACCGCTCCACTTTTTATCCGCCCCACCATATTTTTTTTTTTTTTCCCTTCGGGCTCAGTATATAAAGTGCGCCCGCCCAAGACATTCTTTTTCCTTTCTCCTTCTTCTATCTACATCATCAGTTGGGATTAAACTATTAACCGTCATGTTAATACTTAATTTCATTATGGAAGACTTCGCTACGGCGACTTGCTGCTAGACATCCAGCTCAGTGGGTGCTTTGGCCGTTCCCGGTCTCCCAAAGTAAAGTAATCACCTACCTATCACGTACTTACGATTTCGTTGTTGATGTCCGTGTTGGGGTGGTTTCGACATGCCATGGAGAGTGAGTTGATTTGAACCATTGATGGCATACGTACGCCGTAGACAGCTCAGACAATGAGCCGCAAATGTTCTTCTCTTTCGACCCTTTCACCGCAGGACTAAAAGTCGAATGATTGATGCGGTGTGTCTTGTTGCCGTATTCTCGGGCTGCAAACCTAGATCGCGAGGAGGTCCTCCTGGCGGATGAAAATTCTCGAGCGCCAATTCGTGCTGTGTCATGCCTGCTCAGAAAATAAAAAACACTGCTGTCGCCTGAAGCCCTTTACTGGCTTCCTACTGGGTCTTCAGCGCCCTATTTTTGTTTCTCTATTTTTCCTCCCTCCATTTTTCTTTTCGCATTCGGTTTCTGTTCATCTGGCTCCCGTGGCAGCTTTCTTTCTTTCTGCCATTCTGTCAGGTGCGGCACGTGACTATCCGCAGTTTCCCTTCCCCAGCACGGACCAGCTGATTCGGGAAGCGCGCGACTCGCCGCAAAGAAATTTTTGGAAAGTTGCCAGTCAGTCATCCAACAAGGGGACAGACAGGACAGCCCAGGACTCCGGCTTATCGCCTTCTGCTTGCCAATCCGTCCTCGACCACCTCACAAACAGCTGTCGCCGTGCCAAACCTTCACCTAGTCCCGAAACTGCCGACCACACGATACCATTGTCGTGAGCCCAGTCATCATGTCTTCCCTGTGGAACGCCTTTACTGGTGGCAACAAGCCTCGCCCCGAGCAGCGCCCCGAGCAGTCACACACCTTCGATGCGCCGACGCCTTCACCTTCGACCAACTTTGATCCCTCACATGGACAAGGAGTCGAGTCCTTTCTCCAGAACTCATCCTTTGCCGATCCTTCACAACTGCACCCTCTCGCTGGGCTCAACAAGGACACGCTCGAGTACTTGTCACTCGAGGACTCTGCCCTGTCCGAACTTCCTGGTGGCCAATCGGTCCTGCCGTCACGAGGCTTTACCGACGATCTTTGCTACGGCACGGGCATCACATATCTGGCTGGTCTGTCATTAGGAGGTGCCTGGGGCTTGAAGGATGGACTTCAAAAGTCCGTTGGACAGCCACCGAAGCTGCGAATGAATGCCATCCTAAACGGCATGACCCGGCGAGGACCATTTCTCGGCAACTCGGCGGGTGTCGTCGCCATTGTATACAACTGTGTAAACTCATTGATTGGGATGGTGCGAGGCAAGCATGATGCGGCCAATACTGTGGTGGCGGGTGTGCTCAGCGGCATGGTCTTCAAGAGCACGCGCGGTGGTCGCTCTATGATGATCTCCGGTGGTGTGGTTGGCTCCGTTGCCACAGTCTGGGCTGTGAGTTGAACACTCAGTCTTGTCGTTGCATTGATCTCATAGCTAATGGCTGGTAGATTGTACGACGATCATTCTTTCCCATTCCCGAGCCTGCGGCGCCCATCGAGAACCTGTGAATTGGTTCATGACTCGTGAACACGACGCGACGACGATTCATTTCTCCAACCATGGACGCTTCAGCCTTGAGCAATATATTTCCCATTTACAAAATCAATCACGGTCTGTCGGATATGCCACCCAAAGTCATCAAGCTGGACACGTTATGGAGGGAATGGGGCGGTTGAAAAAAGAGGAGGGACGTTGAAGGAGAAGGAGGGACAGCAAAAAAAAAAAAAAACCATGTATGCATACGGGCGCAACTGAAGCAGCCCCCTTGTATCGGCCGATCAATCAGCCTCGGCGGGGTTTCTGTTCTTCCACCAGGGCATTTATCATGGATGATGTCTCTTATATTCCACGAACCCATTGTACATTATCACATCAAGGTTAACCAGCGAGCATTAGACCATACAGGATAGGGCGTCGGGTCTATACTTAATGGACATGATTGGCGTCCAGGGTTTGGCAGAACCGGCTGTCAAGTAAATGTGAGATGTGGCAGATGTCGGAGATGTCGGCAGACGTCGAAGAGGGGCGAAGACAGCTGTCGCCGAGAACGCTGGGGCCGTGAGCCGGTGGATATTCACAGCAAAGCACGATGCAGCTGGGAGCACGCAGCTGGGAGCACGCAGCTGGGAGCACGCAGCTGGCCGACGACTGTCAAACGACGATGGCTTCAGCCAGAGGCAAACGTGGGCAGCCACTTAGGCACTAGGTACCACCTACCTACCTACCTACTTAGAGGTACCTACTTAAACCTACTACTTCCTAAAGTGCGGGCCTACTAGGCTTACTCCAAACATCCACCTTGCTCAAAGCTCCTGCATCTGAAGACGGCGCCGTCCGGCAGCTGTAGCGACGCAGCAACATGTGTCTTCCGTGCTTCCCCTGGACCTGGACGCAATACGACGATCCCCTCGATAGCATGCCTGAGCAATCAATCTGGGTGCACGACGGGACGGCCTGGTCTCTCCAAGCTGTGGTAAGTATCTGCCGCGGTCCGTCTGGTTTCCCCTTTTCGATCTTAGCCTAGGGAGGAGAGAGACAGAGACACAGAGACAAAGAGACACAGAGACAAAGAGACAGGGAGAGAAAAGTGAGTTCAAAGTGAGTTCAAGGTGAGCCGTGAGAGCTGTGACTCTGCACCCGCCTCGCTCGAGCTTGCCAGTCCACTTTGGAGCTTTCCCGTCTCTTCTTCACTCTGCTGTCCTCGGCGCTCTCTGGGGGTTAGGATTCCCCATCTTTCAGATATCCATCCATGTTTGCTTTCGCCGGTGCTGCTTCTCTCTCTGTCTCTTCCCATTTCTTTCCACATCTCCCTCTTCTCAAAACCCAGTCCCGGCGTTCCTTCTGCACTGTTGTCTCGTGCCAATGACTCGCATCTTGTCCGCGCAATACAATGCACGAGGCGGGCTCGGATCATTCCAAGTCTCCCAACCCCAAAACACCTCGTTCTCAGTCCAAAGACTCGCTTCCTCGGCAGGTTCGCTTTGAGGACAGGGCCAAGAAACACGCGTCGTCTTCCAGGCAGCCATCTCCCGGGAACGTCAACAACGCCCACAGCAACGACGACGACGACGACGACGACGACAACAACAACAACAACAACAAAAATACCACACAGCCCGACTCTCACCCCCAACTCGGCTCTGGCCTGCCTTTTCTCAACCGGCCCCCCACCTGGTATACAGCTGCCGATCCGACTCGCAGTGTCAACTGCCAGCCTGTCTTTCCGCACACCGGCCCTGGTGCTGTCCCCCCTCATCACCACTTCTCGCACCCCTTCGTCAATCAGCACCACCACCACCACTTTCTCCTCCAGCAGCAGCAGCAGCAGCAGCAGCAGTCGCAGCAGTCGCAGCATTTCGTTCCGCCAGGCCTGTCCTACATTGGTCCCTACCAGCAGCAGAACAACATGGGTGATTATCAGAACTGCGTGCCGCCTCCCACGGGGGTGAATTTCCAGCCTCCCGTGCCGGATACCACGTTCGGTCCCATACAGCATGTTTATGTGCCCCGTTTTGATGGGTCTTTTCAAGTTGGTGTTTCTTCTCCTTTCGTTTCCACTGCTCCTGCTCCTGCTATGGCGGCGACGGCTGCTGCTGTGTGTCTTGCACCGCTGATGTCGACGATTTTGCCGGGGGTTTGCGCGTACTATGCAAGTCTACCTTTTCTCATCTTGACTTTGATGCTCTTTCATCGGCTCCGAATCTGCTACTGCAGACCAAAGACATGGAATCCGCTGCCATGAGTCGTCAGCTCGTTCGTGGACGATATACCACGTCTCCTCGGGCCGTTGTTTTATTATTTACTGTTTATTGTCCTTCGTTTTGTTTTTATCGCCATTTCTTTTCCCCATCGTTTCTTTCATCTAGCCGTCGCCCGTCGCCCATCGCCCATCGCCCGTCTCCCCATCCCAACGCATTCTCACCGAACTAACCAGGAACAATCATGACAGCCAGCCGTTGGACCCGTCCCCGTCCAAAACACCTACGCCGTCCCGCAGCCCTCGTACATCCCCGTGCCGGCCTCCCAGCCGGTCATGGTCAACGGCCAAGCCTATGTGCCCGCTGTCCAGGGCGTCCCCTGCCAGCAGCCCGTCATGGCAACGGCGACTCCCGTCATGGCCGCGGCCGCTGTCCCCGGGGTTCCCAGCGTGCCCATCGCCGGCGTACAAGCGGGAGCACCCGTCCCAATCATACCAGGTAATGCCACCTCTTCCAACGTGCCCGATGTGTCAGGCCTAGGCAAGACCCCTCACGAAGAGACCCTTCGTCAGGTAGAATTTGCCTACAACAACCGCCTCTTTGAGCCGCAGGAGTTCAAGCCCGCGGATGATGACCCCTCTCGTTTTTACTACGTGCGCGAGGTTGACGGCAACTGGACCCAGCGCAACCGTTTTACTATTGATCACATGGGCGATAGCAGGTGGTATGTGACGGACGAGGGATGGTTCTATGCAGTGAGGCTGCCTGATTAGTCTCTCTCTCTCTCTCCTCTTTTCTTTTCTTTTCTTTTTTTTTTTTACCTTTGGGCGGTGATGGTTTGGAATTATGCTACGAGTAAGATGCCAATCTTTCTTTTGCTCTGTTCTTCTCCCCCCCTTTTATCCCTTATTTCGGTCTGACAAGAAAAGAATGATGTTTCTGCGCGCGCGGCGCGCGCATACACACACACACACACACACACACACACACACACACAAAAAAAAAAACAACCAAAACAAACTAACAACACCAAGTTGATGAAAATTTTGGCCGACTGGCACCGATTGTCTTTTGATGACTGGTTGGGAGAAACGTCCCCCGATGCAGAACATACAGACATGGATGACGAACGAGTTATGGTACGTGATTACAGCTCAAGTGTCGGCGTAACCACATGCAGATGGGACACGGCCATTTCCATCAACTGACTTTTGACCGTGTTCTAGAGTACAAAGCTGTTACAAAAAAAAAAAAAAAAAAGGAAATTCACAAGGAATCACAGCTATGTCACAAGGTCGAGATGCTTCGGAAAGACGGACGTGAGGCGATGCCCGTTTGAGGCTTTTGCTAGACAGATGCGTGCAAGCAGAGAAATAGATAGCTACCTACATAGTTGAACTGAACCGGGGCCAAGTTTTGCACCCCCATTTGTTTTGAGACATACAACGTGTTTTATTTCGCATTTCTGCATGCAAGTTAGAAGTACATGGCAAGAAGGGAGCTGATTCCAACGCCCCAGTCCTGCCTGATATCTTGAGCCTCACCCGGGATTTGTTCTCTTCCCTTCCTTCTCCCTTCCTTTCTTCCTTTTCCCCTGCTGAGAAGAAAATACAGCACGCACGTGCAGAAGCCCTCAGCCCGCTAGCAGGCCCCTTTATCCCAGAAACAAAAACACGCCCACCAGCACCTCCCAAGACGTCTTTGCCCGCCCCCCGCCCCAAAACTCCATCTCCCAAACCCACGTCCCCGCGTCCGCTCCTTCACGAAGACGGAACCGGCGCAGCAGGCTGCGTCCCCGAGGGACTACCCGCCCCCCTCGGCGGAAGAAACAAAGGCATATACGTGACCCCAAGCGCCATGACTGCAAAAGCGTCGCAACCACGAATCCGGTCAGTAATGCCCATCTTTCCCCGCAAGCATCAGGTTTTTACGGCAAGGTTTAAAAACAAAGAAACAAAAAAAAAAAAAAAAAAAAAAAACACACCGGACATGAGGACGGAGAAAATCCCGGGCGTGGACTTCTTGGTGTCCTGGCTCTCGCCTAGCCAGTTCTGGACGGTGAATACCACGGCGGCCCTGTCGGTGTTAGCTGCGTGGTTTGCGACGAGGAGGCGCCCCGCGTACCATCCTATGTATCTGTTTCGCGTAAACATGGCTGCCATGGGCAGGGTGGACGAGACGGTGGAGGAGAACTCGGGCTTGTCGCTCGCGGAATCGGGTTCTTGGTAGGGCACGACTGGGTGGACGCCGTTAGCGTGGGCCGGGAAGGGGGGGGGGGGGGGGGGGGGGGGGGG
>SRPV01000680.1:0-15362 GCA_018360135.1 Claviceps sorghi | reverse complement strand
TACTTTATAAGCTTATTACCTTATATATTCTACCTTTATACTTAGCTTATTAGTCTTAACTATTATAAGCTTACTACTTTAGCCTTTTTACTTAACTTTTATACTTTTATTTTTATATTATAAAAAAATATAGCTATTAAAAATAAAGGGTTCTTTAAACGTTAGCCTTTGCTTTAATTTTATAGTAAACTTAGTATTATTTAACTTAGCTTCTTTTTTCTTAAAAAACATAGTATTATTAAGGCTAAGGGTGTTATTAGTCTATATTCTAATAATATTAAAGTTTAGGTTCTTATTTAAAATAATTAATAAGCATAAGTTATAGCTTAAGGTTGTTATTATAAGCTTTTTTTAATAATACTTTATATAGGTTACCTATTAATAAGTGCCTACCTTAGCTATTCTATAAAGTAGCTTAATTACTTCTATAATTATATTAGTAGGATATAAATAAGTAATTTATTAAGGCAATCTTATAATAATTAGCTTATTAAGCATAGTTTAAAACTATATATAAGCTTATATAATATTTTAAATCTATAAGAAAATATCCTCTTTTACTAATAATAGTATTAGTGCTATAATAAGTTATTAGCTAGCTTATTAAATTATTAATAACTATATAAGAATTATATCTTTTCCTTTATTACTATACCCTTAGATTACTAGCCTTAATTTTTTATAAGGCTTATTAATACCTTTACCTTTTACCTTTTAAACTATATAAAAGTTAAAAAGGTAGTGATTTTTATGTTTTTTTAGATTAAAAATAATAAATCTAAAGACTTTATAAAATAATAAGGTATTAATCTCTTTCTTATTAAACTTAGTAAAGGGCTTACCTTTATTAGTTATTTTACCTTCCTTTTTAAGGTTTATTATAAGCTAAAAATTATCCTTTTTCTTAATAGTTAGGAAGGTAAAATCCTTAGTATTATCCCTATAGCTATTACTAATATATATAGTAGCTACTATTTTCTTAGTCTTATTTTTTAATACCTTTTCTTTTTCTTTCTTTTATATATCTCTCTTTTTTAAGTCTTACTATAGTAGTGTCTTAAAGTTAGTAAAAGAGGGGTATATAATATACTTAACGCCTCTTTATTTTACTAACTATACCTATAATAGACTAATATAAAAGATATTATTTTAATATCCCTTACTTTTTTAGTTTATAACTTACTAACCTATAGTATTATTTATTATAAGCCCTTTACACCTCCCTTAAGAAATAATATAATTATACTAAAGATAATAGTCCTTTATAGTATTAATTACTATAAGCGCTTAAAAAGTACCTTAAGGCTACTCTTTACTTATAATAATTATTATTATAAGGACCTTATAATAATACTATTTCTTTATAATAGTAATTACTATAGGTATATAAAAGGCACCTTTAGGCTACCCCTTATTTATAATAATTATTACTATAGGGACTTTAGTAATAGATATATTTATTATCTCCTTAATATTATCTCTTAAGATTCTTAGTATAGTAATTATTACTATAAGGACCTTTTTTAGTTATCCCCTTTCTCTTTTTATAAATAGTGCTATTATAGCCCCTTTAGCTTATACTAAGGGTAACTTTATCCTTTTATAAAGTTCTTTCTTTTTTTTATTTACCTTTTTCTTTTCTTTATTTACCTTTTTCTTTTTTTTATTCTCCTTTTTCCTTAATATACTAATAACTCTATTATTATTAGTTAATTCTATTATATAAGGCTTTATAATTATACTTTAAAAGTTTATAGGGCTATTAAGTATTATTATAGTATAAGTTTTATTATTTATAGCTAGTAACTTATAAGGACTATATTAACTACCTTTCTTACGCTATACCCTTATATTAAATTATAATAATAGCTTATAGGTTAGGAAAGTATTTAGCTTATTCCTTATATATAATATATTATAAAGTTACTACTTTATAAGGTATTTATAGGCTTTATTAGTAGCTTTATAAAGAATTATAGCTCTTTAGGTTATTAAGAGGCTTAGAGCTAATTCTATTATTATCTATAGATATATTCTAAATATTAATAGGGTTAATATAAGACTATTAAGTTTAGTAGAGTTATTAATAGCTTTAATAGCTATTTATAACCTTTAGCTTAGTATAAAAAGGTTACTAAACTTAGCCTTAATAATATTATATACCCTTCTTAATAGAGTATAATAGCGTTTAACCTTCCTTATACTATTATAAGCTTTAATAGGGACTTTATTTATATTAATAGCTATTAACTATACTAAGTAGTAGAATTTTATAAAAGTAAATGCTTTTTTAATATTATAGATTATTTAGTTTAAAGGCCCTAAATATATATTAATTTAACATTTTTTTAGGGTATTTTAAACATTATATACCTTCTGCTTTTTTAAATTAAAGAAATATATAGCTTAAAATAAGGTTATAATATTAATAATATATAGAATAGGTTTATTATTAATTTAAAAGATATTAATAATAACTTTATAGTTAAATTTATAGTTCTCTTTTAATATAAACTTAAACCTACTAAGGGATTTACTATATAATTAATATTAATAGTATTTATAGGTTAGTTTTTTAATAATTTCTATAGTTACATTTTTATTAGCTTATTACAGCAGCTAGCTTAGTTATATAATAAAAGGGTAACTAAAGTAGTAGTAAAGTTAATAAATTTTTTATTTTAAAAGGTAAAAAACCTTAGCTTTATTAGCTTATAAAGTCTACTAAAGATATCCCTATTTATAGATAATTAGGACTTTTATTAATCTTTAAATTAATATATTTTTAATATTATTAAGCTTTACTTTTATTCTATCTATATTTATAATATAATATAGAAATAGTATTAGTAAGCTAAGAATATAAAAATTAATAGTGCTAAAAACTATTAGTACTTAAAGAATGCCTAAGGATTTTACTAATCCTATACTAAAATTAATAGTATATTAATTTATAGCTTTAATCTTTAGGTAAGGTATTAACTTTATTAGTGCCTTTACTTAGTTAAGTTTAATAGTTAAAATGCCTATAGCATTAGTATTAAATATAATTTCTTAAAATACTTTATTATTATATTTTTCTTTTAATATAAAGTATTAAGGGTTAGAGTTATTAGTGTAATTATAGGGGTTATCTCTTAATAAAGTATATTTAAAAGCGTTATTTTTAAGTATCTTTAAAAGTTAAAATCCTTTAGAAGTTAGGGTTTATAATATATTTATTAGCAGCTTTAAAGCTAGCTTTATATTTATAATAGGGGTTATAGTAAAAAATTATATAAAGGTTAGCTTTAAAGGGTTTTATTACTCTTTTTCTATAGTAAAGAAGGTATTAATAGCTTACTAAGTTAAATAGTCCCCCTTATTATCTTCTTTTAGTTCTTTATTACTATATTCTTTTAAAATACCTTTAAAAGCTTATAAAAAGGTATTATAGCTACCTTTTATAAGTAGTGTCTTATAATTCTTACTTTTCTATTACTTCTCTTTTACCTTTTATTACTTATACTTAGGGTAGTTAGTTAATTAATAGCCTTATTTACTATAAATAAAGCACTTATAAAGAAAATGTAACTTTCCTTACTTTTATATAAAAAAATAGGACTTATTTGCTTAGCTATAGTAATAGTTTATAAAGTAAGCCTTATTATAATTGCTTAAATTACTTATTTTTATAATCTATTACTATAAGTTAATAGTCTTATTAACTCTTAAGCATTTCCTAAGGTCTTTAAGCACTCCTTTAAAAGTTAATATATAAATAAAAAGTATTAATTTACACTTAAGAATACTATTAATAGCTATAATTAGCTAACTTTAAAGCTTTATATTAACTATATTTAATAGAAAAAGGCTATAATAGATTTTCTTAAGTTTAATAATAAAAAGCTTAAGGTATTATAACTTAGTTTTATTAAGGTTATTAATAATAATTTTACTAAAAGTAAGTTTATTTTATTTAATTTAATAAAATTACTAATTACTTTTTATTTTAAAGTAATTCTTTATATAAGTTATAAGCTTATAAAATAGTAAAAATCTATTTAAAAGTATATTAAGGTAGAAGGTAAGAGTATCTTTTATAAGTATTATTAAGAAAGCTTAAAGCTAAATCTTTTATAAAATATTACCTTTTATATATATATTAGTAAAGATATTAACCTTTAAGATAATAAAGTTATATATCTTACTATTATATTTATTTTTCTTAATATATTCCTTAGTAAGGTTTTTTAAAATTTAATAGATTTACTTATCTATAAGGTTATTAAGAGTAGGTATTTATAAGTTTCTTTATAGGTTTTATCTCTCTTATTAGTTATTAAGGTATTAACTTTACTAGCTTTTAATAGGTTTTAGCTATTTTTTAGGTTATTTAAAATAGTATACTTAACTTTATAGTTTAAGGAGTCTTTAAAAGCTTTTTTATAATAAAGGGAAAGCTAAAGGGACTTTTTTAGCTTATAAAGTATAAAAAGAGAGCTCTTATATATATTATATAGCTATATAGAGTTCTTATATATTTTATAAGCTAATAAAAGGGTTTTATATACTTTATTTCTTTAAAGGGGGATTTTATATATTTTATATAAGGGAAAATAGTAAGTTAAAGAATCTTTAGTTAATTTCCTTATTAATAAGCTCTTTTAATTTAAAAAGGGACTTAGTAACCTTAGCTTATATACCTTTACTAAGCTTAATTCCTTAGTTTTAAAGAATATTTTTTAAAGCTTTTTAAATTAAAGTACTAATTTTTTTAAAGTTAGGGAATTTTTAATCTTTAAAATCCTTTTAGAAGTTATAAATTATCTACTTAGGGCTTTAGTTCTTATTATAGTATAGCTAAATATAGTATATAAATATATTATTAAGCTTAATAAAAGGAGTAGTATAAAGGTTAGCTAGGTTATCTTAAGTATACTCTTAGTTAAGTAAAATTATATTATAGAAGCTTTTAATAATATTAAGTATAGTATTAAAATATAAGTGTTTTAATTCTACTATTAAGTTAGAATTAAGGTTCTTTTACTTTTATAATATTTTTTAAAAAGGGTTTTTCTTTTATAATTATATTATAGTATTATATTTATTAATTAGCTTAGTTAAGGAAAAAACTTAGTTTTTACTTTAAAAGCTAAGAAGTAAGAAATTAAAGGTTTTTATTATAATAAATAATAAAAATAAAGGTTTTTTTATATAATAATTAGTAGTAGTATCTAAGTTTATAGAAATTATTATTATAAAAAGGGTCCTTTTCTTTTATTAATAAAAAATAGTTATATAGGCAGAACTTAACCTTAAAAGGTCTTTTAAAAAGTATAAAAATTCCTTACTTATAGTATAGTAGTAGAACCTAATCTTATAAAAGGTCTTTTAAAAGCTATCTCTTTAAATAACCTTATAAATCTATAGTTTTATAACTACTAATTAGTATTAGTTTAGCTAATATTATATATAATAAAAAAAGGTAATAGAAAAGGGTTTAATTTAGCTTATTTTATAAAGGTTCTAAGCTAGCTTAAAAGGTTAGAAAAGGTAGGAAAAGTAGTAGTGTTATTAGCCTACTTTTCCCCCTAAGTGCAGCCCTATATTTGTAAAGATATACCTAATAAGAGCGCTACTCTCACTCCTATTAATCCGCCTAGGCTCTGCTAAGGTTCTTCCATAAGGGGGCAATTCTAACACTTATAAATATTAAAAAAAAAAAAAAAAATAATATACTAAAACTATACTAAATTTAAGGCAGTTTAATAGGGAAAGACTTTATTATATTATTAATAGTAGAAGCCTTACTAAACTCTTACCTTAAAATAAAAATACCTATATTTTTATTTAATTTAATTACCTAAATAAACCCCTTAATAACTTAATAAATAGTTACTACTTAAATAGTATATTCTAATTTACTAAGGCAGAGATATAAAGCTTATATAGCTTTTTACTTATTAAACTTTTAGTTAAAGATTACCTACTATAATATTAGTAAAGATATATATAAAATATAGTAAGATATATATTATATTATTAGGAGAGAGGGGGAAAAAGGCTAGCTATACCTATTAGTAAGCTAAAATATATTACTTAAAAGCAATTTTAGTATTCTAAAAACATTAGTAAATAATTAAAGAAGAGGGAGTAAAAAGGCTATATATATATAGTTTTTTTAGCGCTAGTAAGACTATATAATAACTAATATGCTTAGTTAGTATAGTTAAAGCTATATAAAAAAATAAGAGAAAGATAGGCAAAATAGCAGTATATCTCCTTAGAAAAAATATAATAATTAGAATTATTATTATTATTATTATTATTACTATTGCTATTGCTATTGCTATTACTACTATTACACTAAGCATTTACTATAGTATAAAGTTAGTTATATATTAGTAAAAGGTTATTTTAATTACCCTATATTATAATAAAAATCTATTAAAATATTAGTAATATACTAATAACTTAGTTATAAATATTTACTCTAAAATATATATTATTACGCTTATTATACTACTAATAATAACTAGAAACTTAGAGTTTTTTATAAATAAATAGTTTACTAAGGAATATATAAATAAGTAGTATAAGTTTAATATAAAAGGGGGGGTTTTTTTAAAACTCTTTTATTTATATATATATATAGTATAAATATATATAAATATAAAGCTAAATAACTAAGGAAGATATAATAGTAGACTAATAATAAAAAGCTAATATATTATAATAATATTATTAAAAAAAAATATATATATATATATATATATATAAATATAGAAAAGTAAAGAAAGTAAAGAAGTAAATATAGTAAAAAAAAGAAGGATATATAGTAGTATAGTATAATTAATAATTTAGAATTATTTATTTTTCTTTCTTTTATTATAGTTAAATTAAGGTATAAATAGCTAAGGACCTACTAAGAATTATATAAAGAAGTAGGGGTAATACTAAACCTACTATAGTAGTTAAAGTGCTATAATAATAATAATATAAGCAGAATATATATTATAGAATAATAATAAGTAATACACTAGCTACTATAAACGTTAGCCTAGGAGGGGGGGCAATTATAAGGTGTGTACACCTTATAAGATATGCTGCCTAAGCGCCTACGCTTAGTTACCTATTTAGCATATAAAAACCCTAGATATATATATAAAAAGACTTAGAAAAGGCAAGCTTTAGTTAATATACTAAATGCTATATCGCCTTTGCTTAGCTACTAATTCGCCATCTAACAGTAAGTTAATAGTAGCTTAAGCTTAAAGTAAGGGGTAATTAATTAAAACTATATAGTTTTTATATTACTACTATATTAATCCTAAGCTAGGCGCTTAGTATTATATATATTAAGTGTATCTTCTTTTATATATTTTAGTATAATACCTTTATTATAAAAGGGTAATAAGTTAGCTATTATATTTAGCTAGCCCTTTAGTAGGAATAAATTAAAAGCTTAAATAGTTATTTATTATATTATATTACTAAATTACTAAAGCTAATAAAAAAGGTTATACCTTAATAATTTAGTTTTTACTTTTTTTAAGGTACTTAACTTATTTTTAAAGTAACTTTTTATAAGCTATAAAGCTACTTATTCTTTTATAATAGCTATAGCTTTTAACTTTAGTTTAGCCTTTTTATTTTATATTATTTAGAATAATAAAAGTATATAGCCTTACTAAGTAGGCTGCTTTAGCTTATATTTATTACTTATTTACTATAGTATAAAGTTAAAACTAAGCTAAGTGCTTACTAAAGTAGTTAAGGTAATATTTATAAATATTACTTATAAAAGCTAAATATAATTATTCTCTCTTCTTATATTAATTAGCTATATAATAGCTATACCTTAGGATAGCCTTATAATATATTATAATATAGCTAAATTTATAGTATTTATAATATTATTTAAGGTAAATAGTATTATTATATAGTTTAGTATTAAATATTTTAGCTTTAAAAACTACTTTAACTTAATATAAGTAATTAGTTATATTTACTTTATTAATACTTATAATAAAAGAAGCTTTATTAAAGATATTATATAGTTTTTAAGTTATAACCCTAACTATTTTAAGGCTATTAATAGTAATAAAGGCCTTTATAATATTTTTTTTTAATTAGTTTTAGTAAAAGTAATTAAGGAATCTTTTAATAATTATACTAAATACTTAGTATTAAAGGGTTATATTTAATCTAAATATATATTAAACCTAATCCTTACTTATTAAGTAAGGTTTAATTAAGTCCCTAAATATTATAATAGTATCTTTACTATAAAAGTATCTTATAGCTATAGTATATTTAGTATTAATAGCTATATTAATAATAGTAATAATATTTTTTAAAGACTTAGTTTTAAGAAGCTTACTAATAAAGGGCCTTTTAATAAGGACTTTATAGTATATTTAAGGTAGTACTACTAAAGTAATTAACTAATAAGTAAATTTTTAGCTAAAAAAAGCTATATTAATAGTAGTAATTATTTTATAAGCTATAATAAAAGCCTAAAAGGTTCCTAAATTAATTCTAGATTAAATTACCTTTTTAATAGCCTTTTTAATAGTTTCTTTAAGGTTTTTTATTATAATTAATTTAAAAATATTAATAATACTATAGTAAGTATATATTATTTCTATATTTAAGTAAAAGAGGTAAAAGTCTTAAATCCCTTTTAATAAGCCTATATTAAATAGCTTAATAATTTTATTATAATTCTTATATAAGTATACTAATACTTTATTCTAACTTATAATAGGCTAAGAATTAATTTAAGGGATAGTTATATTATTATTATTATTAGCCTTTATATTTAAGTAGTAGTAACTTTATAAAAGGCTATAATTCTTAATATTAATATTTATTAGTATTACACTACCTATTATACCTATACTTTAAGACTAATATAGTATTAAAAAGGGGGGTAAATAGGCTTAATAAAATATTTTATTAACTTTTTAAGCGGTTTAGAGTCAATTCTGCAGCGCTATTACAGTGCAGGCAAATTTGCGAAAAGTTTTTAATAACACTTATAGCTGGCGTAAGCAGCCTACTAATAGCACATACTAGCCTATATTTAGTCTAGCTAAGCAGTGTAGGGAGCACTTCTTCCTACTAACCTTTAAACCTTAAAATGCAATAATTTCTAGCCTTAATATGTAATATAGCGCTTTATAACTTAAGGTATTGTTAGGACTTCTATTATAGTGTAAATTAGTGTGTGCATAAGGTACCTTTAATGCGGATATTTTAATTGGATGACTAAGTGGGTCGGTACGCGATTGTAGCCTTCTGGGCACTAAGGAGATGCACATACAGTACAATCCTTAAATTATTCTAAAGGCGTGACTTTATAGAGGTAATTAGGCTAATTAAGCGCTGCTTTAGAAATTTTAGTTATATAGTTAGGGATTTAAAGGTATATAGGCTTCTACCTTATTTATATAGGCTAATTAGTACCTTTAGATACTAGTTAATATTTATAGTATTATATAGATGCCCTAGCTATCACCCACCTACTTAGTCACATGCTAGCCCTTGCTAAAAAGAGGGGCTTATACCTCCTTTAGAATAATTCAAGGGGTGTATTGTATGTTGCACTAAAAAAAAATCGGATATGATCATATCACATTCATCAGCGTTGTTGGGCACCCCTACATTGCAAGATATGCACGTATGCATTCTGGAGCATCGCATGTTCTTCTGTGGTGAAGCAAACGCTTTCCACATGAATCTTTGACGGACTTTCAGCATATCTACATATCTACACATGTACATGTTCACGTGGGCTTTCTTCTAGGGTTGACGTCTTGACGTCTTGGCGTATACACATCTTCCAAACACATCTCGTGTGCAACTCTGTGTGCACAGTCACATTCGTCCGCAGATTCCTACTTCAAATCCGCAAACCCTATTCGGTGTCCCTGAAGGTCATGGTCAACATAGCGCCCCTGGAAAAACGGGTGTCCGACCTGCCACCAGTCTCCATACTTGGTCGACCCCATGATACTCGCCGTACAGTTATCTCCGTCCCTCATGAGCGCCAGGGCCTCGGGAGCAATGTTAAAAGTGCGTCCTGCGATGGTGAAGCCGATCTTGGGCGGCGCCCGGCAATCATAATACCCCGCAACGCCGCCCGTGAACGGCACCAACTTCACACCCGCGTTTTGGAAAAGCGTCATCACCTTGTCCGCGGGGCCATAGATGACGGGTATGGCCGTGTCGAAGGTCAAGTTGATGGTGTCGTCGATGGTCTTATCATTAAGGGAGACGCTGGTTTTCCCGTAAAGGTACCAGCTGTTTCCTGCCGCGACAGACACGATCGGGTTGGCGAGAAGATCAGTTGGAACGGCGCCGTAGAAGATGTTACCGGTCAGATCGGTGCGCAGGGCGATGCCGAAGCGGCAAGACGAGATGGTTCCCTGGTTGCACAGGTTTTCCATGAAAGAGTTCTGGTTGAAGGGATCCTGGACACTATGCCTCGTCAAGCCAAAGATGCCGTCATGGAGGAATCCGAGATTCTCGAAGCTCTGGGTGACACCGACGCTTTGTTGAGGGACGGTGAGGCCCGGGTTGCCGCTCGGAAAGACGGCGTCGTTGAAAATCTTGGCGTGGGCCTGCAGGATGACGGACCGCTGGTGAGTCCTTGTTCGCGAGAAGCAGAAAACGGCAGACGGGGGCGCGCCACGACCAACAACATACCTTCCAGCTCGTCGGCACCCAGAGATCCAACTCGGAAGAGCCAGATACAAACGACTCTTTCGCATCTACGGACTTTGCAGAGGGCTTATACCTGCCCGGATTGAGCATGAGGGCCGGGGTTCTCGTAGAGACGATCAACTCGAGGTCCTGACTGTCGCCGACGGACACGTGCGTAAACAAGTAATGCTATAATTCATTGTTACCTCCCCACCCACCACCAAAGGGGACTCGACTCGGTGCCTGGGAGCAGAGCAGAAAGGGGAAAGGGGAGGACAAGAAAGAAAGGGACGGGACGGGACGAGCGATGAGGCTCGGGGATGTGTCCTTACATGGTCGCCAACTATATTGCTCTGACCGGTCACGGCGCGCGCCGCGTGCGCATTCAGCTTCCTGGCAAATAGGGGCTGTGATGAATCGCCGTGCGCGAGGCGCAGCCCGGCCAGCAGCAGCAGGCTGATGGCTCTCTTTGACGCAAACATGGCGGGTGGTGTCTGGCTCCTGGCCACGAGGTGGAGATCGCAAATAGATTCGTTTACAACGACGCTGGGAAGAGAAGACGCCAAGAGATGGCGCAACGAAGATCTATCGTGCGTTTTGAAAGTTCTCGGCGCGTCTGTTCCTCATATACAGTACAATGCCCTGAATTATTCCAAAGCCGTGACTTTAAACCGGTCATTCAGCCAATTGAGGAATGCTCTAGAAATTATACAATACACCCCTTGAATTATTCTAAAGGAGGTACAAGCCCCTCTTTTTAGTAAGCCTTGCACACGTGACCTACAGTGGGGAGATAGCTAGGGCATTTATATAATACTATAAGTATTAACTAGCATTTATAGGTACTAATTAGCCTATATAAATAATATAAAAGCCTATATACCCTTAGATTTATAACTATATAACTATAATTTCTAAAGCAACGCTTAATTAGTCTAATCACCCCTATAAAGTCACGCCTTTAGAATAATTTAAGGATTATACTATATAGTCCACCCTTTAAATTATTTTACACATTAATATTATAGGGGGGGTTTAGCTAATTAAGCGTCTCTTTAGTAATTATAATAATATAGTCCCTAGCTAAAAAAAATATTTAGCTATATAGAATTTTAATATAAAAAAATATATCTATAAGCCTTAGTTAATACCTTAAATATTCCTTATATACTGCCTTAATAGCTGTACGTATATAACCCTTATCTGCGCGTATGTGACCTTTGTCCAACCAGCTGCTAAGAGGGGACTTAGCAGCTGGCCAAGGTGGGGCTTGTTACTCTGTAAAATAATTCAGGGGGTAGATTGTATGTTTTTCTGCGGTAGACTCGACGGGAACGGGATGGCGTCTTTGTGCCCCGGATGTCCCGGAAATCCAACAGATGATGTCTTTCGATGAACACACCCTGGTTTGTTGATCTTTTTAGCCATCAGGCGTCGCCCTGCGCGAGATTCATAGCCGAGGAGCTCTGGAGTCTGTGACGGCTGCCTAGTGCTGTAGATGACCTTTTCTCTTACAAGGTGAATGTGTATGTATGTACCTGATTCTCAAGCTGCGCACCGCCGCGCCGGCCGATTAGGCTAATTGCCCCGTACGTCATTTCCGTGAAACGACCCAAAGGCTCTAGTCCCATCCGAGATCCCAGCCACGGTCGGCATCGATCACGTCTTGGAGCAGTCTAGAGAGGCGTTTTCGTCTGGAAAAAAAAACACGACAACACACGATGAATCACGGGGGCGGATGGTGGGTACACAAACGCGACGAGACCGACATGGCGTGCAAAGACGTCGAGGAGATGCGGCGCAATGTACTCGAGGATTCTCTGAGGGATGTCCTATCCGTGGGAAAGATGTGCGGAAAAGCAGCGCAGGTCTCGTGCCTGCAATAAGGCCGTTGATGGGGGCCGACGAGAGCCGACATGGGAGCGTCTTCGGGTGGCGGCGAGACGGGATTTCTGGTGGATTCTGTCCCCTAGAGAGGGCCCCTGGGCAACAATGTGATAGTGGGTTCAGGGATACCCAGCAGCACTGATTAATGCGGTATGATGCTATCTTGATCCCCGGCCGTTTTTTGTGCACATGCATGATCGCTTCGAAACATGGCCAGTCCCCGGTTCCTGGGTAGTCGAAGCTTTGTTGGGTCTCGCATGTGAGTGGATGCCTGACGTGAGAGCTGTGGGGCGCGAATCCCCCTTCGGCACGTGCTTCCGCTCAGGGGCTCGAGTCCGTGGGGACGAAAATATCACACTAGAGATGCCCGAAGCAGGAAAGGTCACTTTTCGCGTGCTCCACACGCACAAGTACTTCAAAGGGTTTTTTTTTTTTTTTTCATCTTATACATAGGTTTATAATGAAATTTATTGAAGAAATAATTTAATCAAGTTAGTACTTATATGAATAAGGTACTCCCATCCGCGCTCTAACGCCACCGACTCACCCCCCACCTTCTTACTGCGCCGTTTTAAGTACCTAGGTAGGGATAAGCCGGATAGGATAACTTGGGCACTCCCGACCTCAGCTAAGTAGCTCAAGCCGGAATTCCTACAGGACCGCTACGGCACCTACCGCATCCCCCCCTGGACTAATGTTAGCACCGGCCTTTTTGTTCAATGTTCCATCCACACACACAGTCCTTCTAGCAACCGCCACCACCTTGAGGCGCGGCGCGCGGCGCACCAACGTACTCCAAGGGTATTTTAATACATAAATATGAATAAGGCACCTCTTATATAAAATTTTTGATTAAGCAATCAAGTGAGTAGGTACGCAAATGTAGCCTTTTGGGCATTAGGGGGACAAAGGCCACTCGATAGTCTGTAATCGAAACCAGCTTTCCTTCGCAGAATGCACATGTCAAAACTACCTGTGCAGTACACGCCTTGGAGAAGCTCTTATCCGACACCGACGAATCATCTACCCAGCACGCCCGTCATAGCAAAGCCATGGCACGATAAGATGCACAAAGCGAAGAGGGCAAATCGACAGCGTCCCTAGCTTCGAGCAAGTAAGCGAAATCAGCAGGTTTAAACATCCGCCGCTCGCTTGTTGCACAGCCCGACCTTGGCATAAACGCAGCCCTATGGCCGTCGCTATAACGGCTTGATTCCTGTCGTAAAAAGAGCGTCGTTCATGAAAACGAAGGAAAAGAAAGGAAAAGGAAAAGAGAAAGACGGCCAACCTAACATGGAGGATTTCCCCGAACAAGACGTAAAACAAGATTAGCCTTTGCGGCACGCCCGCCCCCATCGCTGAGGCCGTCCAACCCCCGCAGAAAGGTATAAAGGAAAGATACCAGCCCTCCGAGGGAATCTGTTCTTGTCCCGCATCATCAACCCGTCAACATATCCATCATCATGAAATATCTTGGGCTTCTTTTCACGGCTGTCATGGCCGTCTCTGCCACGGTTGAAAAGAGACTTAACTTTCAGGTGTGGTGCGGCCCAATGGTTCAAAACGATGATACTTGCTCGAAAATCGGCTTCACTGGCTACTGCGTAAGAATTCACAAACCTGACGAAAAAGAAAAAAAAAAAGAAGAAGAAGAAGAAGAAGAAGGAGAAGAAGGAGAAGAAGGAGAAGAAGGAGAAGAAGAAGAAAATAGGGGTGGGGGGGAGAATTTATAAAATCATAAGCCCTAGCGGAAAAGGGCGGAATAAAAAACAACGTTTTATGAAATACTAACCACTTCGCTACAGTGCACTCATAAGAAAGGAGGGAAATATAACACCCTCCGCACCGCTCCCATCTATATCGGGTCGTACTGCGAAAACAAAACTGGGACCCTCTACTGCATTTAAAACATAAGGCCAAGGACTAGATCTATGTACACAGCCCTGTACCCCGGGAAATGGCATTTATTGTCTTGCTTGTACGCATCATGTTATTCGTCCTACAAGTACCCAAGTACATAGCAACGGATTCTACCCTTATGTATTTATGCAAGTCGACTTTCGTTATATAAACCGAATGCTACACGCTACGTGCTGGATACTGCACCCAAGTCGTTGGCATTAGCAGCGTGTGCGGTGCGTCATAAGAGGCCATAAGGATACACAGGCCACACGTGGCTGCGCACATGTATGTAAGGTCAAGGTGCTTGGTTTCTGCGTAAATCTTGTGAGAGCCGCCGTAAGTAGGTTGGTCGGTCTTGTGCGTACCGCAACACCGCAGATATCGTGTTCCACGCCTACAGACTATGCCTCAATCTGCTGATTCCTGCCGGTTCCTCGAAACCAGCGTGTTCGGAAGATGGACCAAATCGCGCGTTCTCGCCGCTCATGGGAGTTACCGGAGCGTTCTACTGCACACTTCACCCGGGAAGTCCTCGCCCTCAAGATGCGGGGAAGAAAAGATGCTGGATCTGACTGGCCAAGACCGCCTTTCCCAGGGCTTCAATCCCCCAAAAGAGATGCACCGAATCACGTTCCTACGCTAAACTATGGCTGTGCGGTACATTAGACTTCTTTTGGCCGCCGTCGCGACCATCTCCGCCGCTGCCGTGGACAAGAGACTCAACCTTCGGATGTGGTGCGCCGCCCCCGTTGATAGCGGCGGTGATTGCGAGAAGTTGGAGTTTGCCGGCCATTCAAAATTTTATCCCGCTTATGCTGTTTTTCGTTTTTCGTTTTTCGTTTTTTTTTTTTTTTTTTTTTTTTTTTTTTTTTTTTTTTTCC